>CAUYQV010130334.1:0-15007 GCA_963574575.1 Galagoides demidoff
AGGGCCTTTGGAAAGTGATTGGGTCATGGGGGTGGAGCCCTTATAAAAGAGGACCAAGAGGCTCAGCGCCTGTGGCTCAATCGGCTAAGGCACCAGCCACGTACACCTAAGGTGGCGGGTTCGAATCCCCAGTCCGGGCCCGCCAAACAACAATGATGGCTGCAACCAAAAAATGGCCAGGCGTTGTGGCGGGCGCCTGTGGTCCCAGCTACTTGGGAGGCGGAGTCAGGAGACTCGCTTGAGCCCAGGAGTTGGGGGTTGCTATGAGCTGTGATGCCATGGCACTCTACCCAGGGGGATAGCTTGAGGCTCTGTCTCAAAAAAAAAAAAAAAAAGAGGACCAAGAAAGACTCCCTGTCCCCTCCAGCATGTGAGGACACAGCTAGAGGGTCCCAGCTGTGAATCAGAAAGTGGGCACTCCCCAGACACCAAATCCATGGTGCCTTAATCTTGGACCCGTCATCCTCCAGAACTGTACGAAATAAATTTCTGTTGTTTATAAGCTACCCGGTTTATGGTATTTTGTTATAGCGATCCAAATAGACTTAGACTATAAATGAAAATATGTTTTCTTCTACATGAGGGCACCTAGCTAATTAAAAATATTCTATTGAATATCTTTTAGAAGAATCACAAAACTTACCAATTGAAAAATATGGAGAACCCTGTGAGGCATAAAATATTAGAGCTATCAGGAAACAAAAGTCATTTAAATTTAACCCTGTGTTCTACTGTAGAGATAGTGAAGATTCAAGAAGAATATGTCAGCAGATACTAAAACCCAGGTCCCTTACTCCCAGTCCAGTGCTCTGTGACTTAGATTAGAAAAAATGCCATTTGTCCTCACATATTGCAATTGGCATTTCATGTATTACAGATGTAAGAATATTTTCGTGAGGGATAACTTTGATCTTACGGCATGATATGGTTGCAAAAGTTAATATATTAAATATGCTTTGCGATCATAATATAACACTGAGTTTTACATTTTAACAGCATTATTTTTGCTTATTCTTCCTGTTATTATTGTGATATAGCCAAAATACTGCCTTCTCCCAGAAGGTTTTTCTAATTGCTTTTGGGTATTGTTTGCTTTTCTAAAGAGGAAGGCATTCTAAAAATAGGATGCTGTCAAAATGGTTTGAATTTCAAGAAAAAAAAAAAAAAAACCTCACACCTGCTCCCTGAGAAATAGATACTCAGTTCAAAAGCATGACATTTAGAATATGCCTTTGGTACAAAATTTAGCTGCAAACATCCCCTGCTAAAAGATAGTTTGCCTCGAATTCAAAATAAATAGCAGAAAGAGGCTATCTTCATTATTTCCTTCATTTATGTGGCTGTACGTTCTTCTAGCCTAACAAGTGCATCATTGTGTCCTGTGCTTTGCTTTACTTATCATTAGAGCATTTTTAACAGCAACCAGAAAGGACTGGACACACGGCTTATCATTCTATCTGGTGGTTTCATCAAGGATTTCAAATTTCACCAATCCATCAATCTAAGATTTACAGCTAAGGATTCATGATTTAAAGGTGAATAAATAACTCTGTTTTTGAAGGAGACTCACATTCACTAAAGAAAGAAAGAAAAAGATAACCACTAGTAGAAAAATCAATTTATCTTTCAAATGATCTATGAAATCCCAGCTCCCTCATAGAAACATAGAGAGGAGGACATCAGACCTGCCCAGGCAATGTCCCTGCTTTAGCTAGAAGAATGTATAATAAGTGAATGGCACATGATACCCTATCCTTCAGCCACAGGGTTTCTTAGCATATTATCTGTAATACAAGAATAACTCAAGGGCATTTAGTAACTTGAAAAAGATCACTGCAGAAGAGCATTAATTTTCTACATATTGAATATAATCATGTTGCTTCCTCATCGGGTTATGTGGATTCATTCCCTCTCACAACAAATATTTATTGAGCACCTACCATAGGCCAGGAGCTAAAGAAACATCGATGAACAAAACAGACAAAAATTGCAGCTCTTGTACAATTTACCTCATACTAGGGGAAAACAAACTAGCAATAAGTAAAATGTTTAGTGTTCAGATGGTGATAAGTGTTACGAAAAAGCATTAGGCAAGGAAAAGAAATTATACTGCAGAAAGCACATTTCTTATCCTCATTTAAAAGACATTAAAGGGTTCTTTCCATTAATAAAAGCTCTAAAAATGATTTCCTTGCTATTAGAGTTGGAGGTGAGAAGAAATTGCATTTTCTTCTCGGGGGAGTAATAATCTTATCCCACTACTTCTAAATTGTAAAATAATAACTTTCATTTATCAAATGCTCACTTTGTACCAATAACTTTATACAAAATGCTCCATTTCATCATGTAAAATGGATATTCTCCTTATTTTATATTTGGATAAAGTAAGAATCTAAGAAGCTCGACATCCCAGATCTAATAATTTTATGGTAGTGCTAAGATTCAAAAGTAAATACATCCAGTTCCAAAATCTACCCTGCCTGGCTCTGTTTTTGTTCTATGTTTAGGGAAAGGGTGTTGAGAGATGAAATGAATCAAGAAAAGAAGCCTGACTATAGTGTTGCTCACACAGAACCATCCGCTTCCTACTTACCTCCCCCACCACTAATCCCTGCTCAGAGAATATCAGTCCGTGTACATACATGTGTCAATGTTGGAGTTTTCAGGAATTCAAAACACAAAATGGAAACCTCCCATTTGGTACAAGCTAGTGTAAAAAATCACTTTAGGTTTGGTAACGTGACATTTCTACCACAATCGAGGCTCCAAAGCAGAGAGGTTTTTTAAAGGAAAATGGTTGCTCCTTAAGCCAGCTGACAGCACTCACAATTAACTACTTGTTTGGGTGTCTGAGCATATAGGTATTTAGACAAGGATGCTGTTATGATCTAATAATCAGAAAAAAACAACAAGACAGAGACTATGATTTCTGTTTGTTTGTTTTTTTAAATAATGATGTCTTAAAAGTAAAACAAAATATACAGGTTTATTCACTTTCACAACAAATAAACAAATGGTACTAACTAGAGCAAAGAACAAAAGGAAAAATTCTCTAAGTAAAAAGTAACAAGGTGAAATATGTCTGTGCTTAAGCTGGTTATATTATCTTTTTCTTGGTCCTCTGTCTCTCAGTCTATTCCTTTTCAGTTTACTTAGTCAACATTCCAATGTTTAAAGTTGTTATTAATTATGTATTACTAAATTAGTATCATAACATTTTAATTCACCAGTCCAATTCTTCATTCATCCTCAGAGCAATCACACCTATTTTTGTGGTTGTTTTTAGTTTTACTTTCGCTTTCAGAATTGTCCCTTTTTCTTGGAAAAGCTGCCCTTCTGAGGCAGGTGATTCCCTACAGCATTCTAGAAGCCTAGTGCCACGCCTTGCCACGGCTGAAAAATGAGCATTCTCTGGTTTCTTGATGTGCTACCCACCTTCCCATCACCACCTCCCTTATTTTTATTTATTTTTAGTTAAAAATGAAGTATGACAAAGGACATTTTTTTTTAACCTGCGTGTGTCCTTGTTTTCACTTTTGCATCTCGTCTGCTACCACAGGTGCCTTGTTGTTTCAGTGACTTCTAGTTGATCCCCCAGAAGGGCTGCCTGAAAGAGTGACTTGTATGAGTTTTAAAGAGTCATTCCATTTCGATTCACACAAACACAAAAAGTGAATAAAATATAGGGCTGTATCTGAACTAACTACTAAAAGTTAAATGCAAGCAGATACTTCCAAGAGGATATCAGAACTGCAGTGTCACTTGGTTTTAGACAAGCTATTTTTATACCCATCCATAATGGGAATAAACAGTGGCAGAGAGAGGAGGGCCGGAGTACTGCCGGTGAGGAGGGCTGCGTTGGGTTCCAGAACTATCCCCACACTGGGTGGAGTAGATAGGAGTGATAATGATAGAAGATTGGGAGGGACAGAAACAAACTATAAGCCCTAAGGATTGAGAAAGTTGAAAGGGGGCTTGGAAGTAATGATTTTGAGTGGGCCAACAAAGGTAACAAGTTATTAGAAAAATATTTAAATCAAGAAACTGGATGAGGAGAACAGAAAATGAGAGGATATCCACAGATACACTGCGAGCTCCTGTTCAGGGTACGTCCCCAGGTAATATACATGTGTGTGGCTATGGTCAGCCTTATCTATAAGATGTTCGTTCTGTTAGCGTGTGATCTTATATATCCTAGACATTCGAGGCATGTGTCAATTGACTACTAATGATATTATCTGAAGCCAGGCACAGTGGCTCATGCCTATAATCCTCACATTCTGGGAGGCCGGTGCAGATAGATGGCTTGAGCTCAGGAGTTCAAGACCAGGCTAAGCAAGTGAGACTCCAGTCTCTACCAAAAGTAAAAAAATTAGCTGGGCATTGTGGAGGGTGCTTTTAGTCAGTCCCAGCTACTCATGAAGTTGAAGCAAGAGCATCACTAGTGCCCAAGAGTTTGAAGTTGCTGTGAACTATGATGGCACAGCACTCTACTGAAGGAGACAGAGTAAGACTCTGTCTCAAAAAAAAAAAAAACTATCTAAAACAGCTGGTTTCATGTCTTGGATAATGGCAGACATGGTGAGCATCAGGATTATTCAGGGGTATGGAGCAAATGAGTTCCAGGGACTTGATCCTTGAAGAAGACTCCACCCTTAGACTTCCAAGAAGTAACCAGGACCCCTTATAGATTTCTCAGGTTCCTGTTTACTCACACAGTCAAAAGAAAAAAATTACATCTTTCCTGTGTAGCAAGTGCTATCACTCCTATTTAGTCTCTAACAACTCTATGCAAATCTGTAAGTTAATAGATTAACACAGCCACTTCTCTCTATAATGAAGGGAATGCTTCATCTCCCATAAGATACAGGAGTTGGTCACTAGCATCTCATTATAAACAGTAATGGTGGATCTGAACATTAGCAAGGCTGGAACTGCCTTGCTGGAGTTGGGTTCATTATAAATATTGACTATATAATTCCCTTTTTAATTAAAAAAATGAACTCTTCCTGGAGTAATAATATAACCTCAAATTACAGGCTCCCAGCTTCCTGGAGAGAGAGAATTTTAAAAAATAAAATAAAAGATAGTACTAAAAAAAAAATACCCAGCCAGCATAAATATGTGCACAATTTAAATGAGAGTTAAACAAAGAAGGTGATAAAAGTAATCAAGTAGTAAACAAAGGACAGAATTAATATAAACATTGAACCAACAGGACGGTTAATTAGCTTCCTTTGCAAAGAAGCTTTGATTTCTCCCCTGAAAGCAATGGTAGTGACAAATAAATCTGACCTACCAAATATCTTCAGGTATAATGTAATATATCCCCCATTGCCTATAAAAGAAATGTCGCTAAATTACTGTGCATGTCACTAAATTACCACGTACAGGAGTTTTGCTCTGGGTTGTTTCGGTAACAATGGTGCCTTCGTTTTTTAAGCACTACAATTTCTATTTGAATTGCTCTAGAGTAGGAAGAAGGAAGGAAGTCTCAAACTCACCTGAAGGGTTCAGGGAGTATGAAATGGGGCTACTAAAAGGGCCAAACCAGACTGGTTACGTAATTTACAGGTCCAGTGTAAAATGAAAATGCATAGCCAACCTTACTCAAAAATTATTTGCCAGGTACCATAGGCAGATGGATGACCTTAGCTCAGGAGTTTGAGACCAGGCTGAGCAATAGCCCCATCTCTACTAAAACAAAAATAGAAAAACTAGTCAGGCGTTGTGGTAGATGCCTATAGTCCCAACTTCTCAGGAGGCCGAGGCAAGAGCATCTCATCAGCCTAAGAGTTTGAGATTGCTGTGAGCTATGATGCCACAGTACTCTACCCAGGGCAACAGAATAAGACTCTGTCTCAGAAAATAAAAATTATTATTAAGAATTTCAAGATGGCAACACCAAAGCATTAAACTAAGTATGGACCCTCCTAAGCATAGATCCCTATTCAACAGCACGAGGTTGCATACACATGAAGCCTGCCCTTGGGCCATGAAAAACTATCAGGCAGGTTCAGCTGATACATTAGCCAGTTTGAGACCCTGTTCTAAAGGTTCCACATTTTCACCCTGGTTCCCCTGGTGACTCAAAGCACACAGTGGCAAGATGGCTGGAAGTGTTTAGACTGGCCCTGAGGCTGAAGAGTGAGAAAAACATGGCTAGTGGCTTACAAAGGAAACAAAGTAGCTCCTTTATCTTCACCAAGTCTTAACTAAACTCAAGGATTCAGAAACTGACAGGTATGGGCTTATGGAGAAGAAATATTTTATACCTTAATAATTCAAAATTACAGTTGTCCAGTTGTCCTAGTTCCAGGGGCTATATGCTAAGACACCACCCACCCACCCACCCCCGGTGGATCCCTAAAGCCATTAATACTACCAGACCCTATATATACTGTTTTCTTCCTATACATGCATACCTATGACAAAGTTAATTTGTAAATTAACCACAGTAAGAGATTAACAGCAATAACTAATATAAAGTAGAACAATTTTAACAATATGCCAGCATCACTTATCTTAGGCTTTGGGATCATTATTAAGCAAAACAGCATTATCTGAACACATGCACTGTTAATACCAAGACAGTCAATCTGATGATAACCAAGACGGCTCCTAAGTGACTAATGGGTAGGTAATGTATACAGAGTGGATGTGCTAGACAAATACGTGATTCACGTCCTGGGCAGGACAAAGCAAGATGGTGTGAGATTTCATCAACTACTCAGAAGAGTGTGCAATTTTAAACTTTTTAATTATTTCGGGATTTTCCATTTAACCATTTCAGACTGCTGTTGACTGTTAGCAACTGAAACTGTGAAAAGCAGAAGTGCAGCAGCGACTACTATACATAAAACCATGTTGCCATAGCCAAAGTCCTATAAAAGTTATATTCCTCTGAAAAACCTTCTCACTATGGCTCCTCTGTGCAATTGCTATCAAAGAGGAATGATCAATCAACGAGCAAGTGATTTTTTTTGTTCCTGTTTGGACAAGCTGAATATACCTTATATATGAATGAATGTGCACCTGAAAATTGTCATGAAAATACAATCTTACTTTTTAAATACATTAGTTAATATAATTGTTTGGAGAAAAGTTTCCCTTTTGAAGTGATGTTTGTAAGGCCCACTAGGGTAAATAGCCAAGGCAGAAGATGACCTCTATTCAGATGTTGCACACACCTCCACTGGCAGGCTGCCTGGAACTTTGGATTTAGAGGGCTTTCTGGACAAACAGTTTTTAAAGGTGAGAAACATCTTTACAAAAACGAAAATATCTGTCCATAATATATCCTATACATTTCATATTTCCACATGTCAGTTTTGATAACTGAGATAGACATGTACTTTTTTGACTGGTTACAATTATATTTCTCAGAATCAGTTATACCAAAAAAATGCTAATTGCCATATTGCCCTTGTCCACACTCAGCAATATTTTAATATAAACTCAAGCAGGGAAGAAAACTACTATTTAATGGAATGGGTTCCCCTCTGCATATAAACCATACATATATACGCACTTATACAAATGTGCAAAGATAATGGGTTTATCTGTTAGCATGTGTAATAAAATGTAAATAGAAATAGTATTGGAGTATTACAGGTAAGAAATTATTCTACTACAAGTTCACCTGCTTATTTTTGTTCACCCTCTAGAATGTAATAGGGGAAAAGATTTATGTCTGTCAAGTTCATTGCTATGTTCCCAGAAAATCCTAACACATAGAAGATACTCAATAAATATTTATCGAATTGAATTAAATCTGTAAGATCAAAACAAATTATATTTCTTGGATTCTAGGATTAGAAATAAAAGGAAATACGAGACATGTAGCAGGACCACCAACTTCCCTAAATTCCATGGGCTACTTTATTTCCTAACTAGAACTGAACGCTTGTAGTCAGTGTCCCTACTAGCTCTGTTTCTTTCTGATCAGCCTCTCCTTCCTGTATCTCTTATAGACACAAGCTGGGGTCACCTTAGGGCAGGCTAGGACAGAGGTTAAGTTCTTCCCAGAACATGGAAAAGGCTAATGAGCCTTGTGGAACAATATTTCTAAATATTCAACATACCGGAATCAATATCAATGTGCTGTCAGTATGTGCATTAGCCACACACTGAAAGAACAGCCCTTAGTGCTCAATAATGGCACTGGGTGTGGACAGCTGGGGATGGGCAAGATGATGCAGAGATGACTACATCAGCTCTTCTCAAACACAAGGCTTCCAGGATATTTCGCAAGACTGTCATTCTTGTACTTTGTCTGAGACAGACAGTGTTTGGTTTCAGCCACTGAGAAGTTCAGCAAAACAAACTCTCTTTTTATCTTCTTGACCTTGGCTGTGAGAGAAGTTTCTACTTCTATTCATTCCCTGGTATTTCTGGGGAATATGAATGTCTTAAAGTTAGCAGAGCACTACATATGTAGCTGATAAGATTGGTAAAACAGAGTTAAATCATTACTGCCTCAGGTTAAGACCTGCTTTTAGTATAACCCCATTATGGCTACACTCATTCCATGTTGCATTTTCCATATGGATTCTGCTAGAAAGATTGTCAAGCAAGGGTAGTAGCAAAAGCCCTGAGCATCAATTCTGTATTACTTAAATCTCTAATTAATACAGAGTAAATATTCACATCACCAAAATTTATGCTCATCCTTACAGTAAAATTGATCTAAGTATTATAAATGAGATTGCATTTTACATTTGAAATCTGAATTTCCAATTAGAACGAGAAGGAGTGGGGAAAGTGTGATGAAAGTGTAAACAACTTGTCTACATGGTATATACAGTTAAAATGTCATAAAACTGAGATGACCATGGGTAAGCACATGGACTTCACAGCCAGATTGCATTGGTTTGGAATCCTGGCCTAATCACTTAGTAACTATGTCTTAGCCAAGTTTGGTAACCTGACTAAGAATTGGCTTTTGCAAAATGTGAATAATAACATCTCTACCCCATGGGAGAGAGTAACAATGTCACTTTATATAATAAGGTGTATGTCTAAGGGCTAAGTACGACATGCACAGAGTTGGGAGCGGTAGCTCACATCTGTAATCCTAGCGCTCAGCAAGGCCAAAGTGTGAGGATCACTGGAAGTCAGGAGTTCAAGACCAGCCTGAGCAAAAGTGAAACCCCATATCTACAAAAAAGTAGAAAAAACATTAGCCAGGAATGGTAGCACACAGCTGTAGTCCCAGCTATTCAAGAGGCTGAGGCAAGAGGATTGCTTGAGCCCAGGATTTGAGGTAGCAATGAGCTGCGAAGATACCACTGCACTCTACCCAAAGCAAAAGCATACTCTGTCTCAAAATATGTATGTATTTATACTTTTTAAATATTTTATATTAAGTTTTTTATTATATATGTAAACATACATATATATGCAAAGCTTATTCCAGAACCTGAAACATAATAAAAACAACCATGCTTGTTGTTATGATTAATACTTTTATCATGCTCACTATGGCCCAGCTATCAGCAAAGAATTAACTTCTTTGTAACTTTGTAAGTCAGTTACCAAAGCCAGAACCAAAAGCACAGATGAGACTAACTTCTTGTGAGGTTTTCACGGGTCTAAACTTGGCCACACAGCATTACATGGTTTTGATTATCTTTCAGTCATTCCTGTGAAACAAAATTCCTTAAATTCTAGAAGTTTCAGTGAGGCACCAATAAATGCAGCCACAGCCCTTTCCCCATATACACACTCACTCTTTCTACCCCTTGGGGATATATTAAAACTACGACAACTGAAATAGCCTTGGCCAGCAATTAAGACACATAGCTCATCAGAGAGCAGCACAGGCTGTGGCCCTCTGCAAAGAAACGAAGAAACGGAGCATCAGGATGACAGCTCCCATTACCAGGGCTTTGTTCTCCTGGAGCAAAAGAGCACAAAAGCATAAAGTTGGGGAACTATAATTGCATTCAGAACATTTGTGGGTTGGGTGGGGGGAATCACAGGCTTGTCTGAACTGGGAGGATGTTCCACTAGATAACTGTCAGCCCACACCCACCAGTGCCCTTCCCCACCCTCAAAGCATGACTCCACTTTTTCTAGCACTGCCCTTAAGGAATCTAGCTTCTGTGACTTCCAGTAATTATACAAATCACCCATGATGAAGCAGCTGAGAGCAATGTTAGACAAAAGAGAAAAGAATTAAGCAAATAGAAAACTCATTAAAATGCTGCCGTTGGTTATATTTTACTCCTAGCAATTCATGTTACCAAACAAGTCTCTCTTGGTTGCTTTTCCTTGGAAATGGCACTTTAAAGAAATTCTAATGGGCACTAAGTGATTTTCTCTTGACTTATAATCTAGACATTCTTTCCCTTCCCCCATCACCATCTAGCACTCCACCCTGTCACCTTAGAGCTTCTGCCTTAGCTGTGTTCACACCCGGCAGTCCCAGCAGAGCTTTACCATTATATGACATAAAAAAGCAGGCAATGAACAATTCATG
The DNA here is from genome assembly GCA_963574575.1 of Galagoides demidoff. Taxonomy (NCBI): domain Eukaryota; kingdom Metazoa; phylum Chordata; class Mammalia; order Primates; family Galagidae; genus Galagoides; species Galagoides demidoff. The sequence goes on from CAUYQV010130334.1 coordinate 10,484, forward strand.
CCCCTAAGTGCTTGTGATAAAGCCAGGCTGAGCTGACCTCTCCCATCCCATACAGCTACATGTCAGCCACACAAGCTTAAAGGACTCGGAGTAGCATGTGTGTGATGTGGTATAAACAAACTAATTAAAATCTGAGGCCTTTCATGCCAGCTAGTGCCTAATGGGACCAATATGCTCCATTCTGCAAAAAAAAAAAAAAAAATCACTTGGAGCTAGCAAGAGGGATTGCTTTTTCCTGCTTCCTGTGATATTTCTTAGGGTGCATAATCAGCCTAAAAGAAAAGGAATTCAGGGGGTGCCATTCTTTCCTATGAGACTTTTCAAATAAAAACTATCAACTTGGCAGTGCTGAGACACAAGAACCACTCCCTGATTCTAAGTGGACATATTGATCAATTCAGCTGACATGTGCCTCCTCCCTTCTCTCCCCAGTAGCAATCAGCTGCACCAGGGAAATCCATTTCATTTTTCAAAACAAAAGGGACCATACTGCTCCTTATCTGACACTGTCAGGCTACATTCTTTAGAAAAAAATAATAATAATGAAGATGCCTAAAGACAGAGCTAGGGGTTGAAATGAAAATGATACGTGTTTATCTAGAGTTTCAGGATTGAGTAAGCTTATGACAGAGTCCAGAGATCTGTATTTCCTGCAGTCACTGAGGATACTGATATTTATTCAACATACCAGATTTTGGTTAAAGTTAAGCAAGAGCTGGCAAGCCCACTGCCACTTCACGGGCTCTCCCCAGGGTTACCCTTCACTGCAACTGCGGCAGAGAGGAAGCTTGTTCCTTTCTCAGTTGAGGCAGCCTGCAGACAACTCCAGCTATTTTAGACCCAAGCTAGTGATGGACAAATATTGTGGCAGACTTTCAACAAACTGTGGTGGACCTAGGTTGAAGAACTGCAGTATAAATCAGAGGACTCAAATAATTTCATGTGGTTTTGGTCTTTATGCTTTTAATAATAAATTCTGTCTTGAGTATGTAAGAAATCTCCTTTCCATCACGGCATGTCAAATGCTTATTCAGCATTAGTTCCATGAAGACCCTGAAACCTAACTGAGGTAAATACTGAATTTCATATTGCAAATGACTAAATATTTTATAACGCTTAAGAACAAATAGGGAACCAATTAGCTCTGCCCCATAAAAAAGAAATATATATCTTTACAATGTTTAGATACTGCTAACTACTCATTTTAGAGCTTATTTGGGGTTTTGCGATAGAAAATTATCTTCTATGTATGAACAAATCTATGAGAACACTTAAAAATAACAGACAGAGATGTGAGAATAATCCCTATATATTTTGATTCCTATAGGACTCCTACAGGCCTTTGTCTTAACCCGGCAGCCTGAAAAACAGATTTAGGTAAAACAGCTCTTCTTTCCCCAGTCCATTTTAAGCAGACAACATCCCCCCCATCTCCACCTTAGCAGACACCGACTAACCAACAAAACAGCCACCTAATTAAGGCCCAGACATTTAACACTCACCATCTCCTGCTCCCACCGTCTTCTTTTGATGTTTACAGCACATCTGTAGGATGCAATACTAGGAGATGCCTTGTTTGACCTGCTGCATGATGCTGTGACATCAGTTCAGATGATGCAGCTCATTATGGGAAAGACTGCTGTTGCTATGGCAACTGGGATGTGCTAGGAATCCTTGCTGCATTTCCAGTGGAGCCTGAGACAATACGGAAGCCCTGTAAGAAACAGACGATATGCAAAATTTAGACCAAAGGAAGAGGATTCCTCATTGGACTAAAATCCATAGGTTTAAAGGGGATTTCCCTGAAAGGACTTTGGGAAAAAAAAAATTACTTTTCCCTTTGTTGTTACACAAAGATGGGAGGGGAGTATATAGATTTAATACCAAGCAAACAAGAACTCAAAAGCACAATCTTTCCCTATTAGGCAATGTGATCACTTTGTCCTCTCTGGACAACATTCTAAGATATCTTTTAAAAAGTTATTTAAAAGAGTTTTTACTTATCTGTCAAAGACCACAAAAACAAAACAGAGAGTAGAAAAATAATTAAAAATGGTACATAAATAGCTGACCAAGTAAACAGACTTTAATTCTCAAAATATGGATAAACCGTCAGCCAACAAAGTCTGCCCTAATCATTTCCCCTGATGGATACCAACCCACAGAACCTTCTCATGTAGAGTAACCCCAGCTCTCACCTGACCAGATGGGCAGTAAAAGGAGCTTTGGGATCTAAGAGGAGGACATACCACACCACCCTCAATTTCTAGGTACCCTTCCCTTGGCCTGCAAAAAGCCCCTCCCACTCATGGTCAAAATGCAAGAGTCTTTTCTGGGACCAAACCTGGTGGTGGGAACAAGTGGTAGACCCACTAAAAAGCTTCCTAAGCCATTGACATTCCAAACATTGGGGTCTGTTTTCTTCTCTCTGGAGCAATAAGACTGCCCACCATACAGGAGATTACTTGCACCCCTCCCCCAAAAAGCTGGAACCATGTGAAAAGCACATTTAAACAAGACACAGCGAGGTATTTCTCCAGTTGGTAAAAGAAAAGCAGATCTAAAGCAATCGCTTCTTTCTAGTCCTGAGCAGAAACACACGCGTAGTGAGAAAAGATGGTGGGGGGCATTCATGGACAGAGCAGCCCATCTCTTGCATATTTAATACTTGCAGGCCATTCACAGAGAAAAACAGAATCCAGCTGACCTACATCCACTCTATCTTCACAGCTCTGGGGAAGAACAACATTCCAAAAGCCCCAAACATAATGAGACAATTACATTGTCTCCTCTTACTTGAGATTTTTAAACAGCACTGTTAACCATCAGCATAGTGGGTGGAGGATGGGGGGGGGGAAGGAATTCAGGCAGTGTCTCTGTAAATAGGAGCTGATAAAATGCCTGCGAGGTGCCAAGCTCCTAGCAGGGTGCACCATCAGCGTGCACAGAGCAGCCCTGCCTGGATGGGAAGCCAGGATGCCTCTTCCTTCACCTAATGAGGACTTAGGAGAGCAAGAGCAGGAGGTAAAGCTCCCCGTCCTGGACCCTCATGCTCTCAGTGGCATGAGCCAAGCTTGACTCCCTCATTTTATCTTCTTTTATCTGAGACCATAGACCACATGCTGCACACACCAAGGGAGGTAACAGGCAGCCACTCAAATGTAAAGACCATTGATCTGGGATTCAGGAAGCCAAGTGTAAACGCCAGTTCCTCCTAGAGCATCTGTGTGACATCAGCCAGTCAATTAACCTCTCTGGGCTTCAAGTTTTTATCTGCAGAGATAATGGATTTAGCTAATAACTATGGTTCTCAGGAGGAACCTTTTCTTTTAATGATACAAATCAAAACTAGACTGCCTTGGTTAGGAAGGATAAGAAACCAAGACTAATACGCCCTTCTCACCATTGCCCCTAACCCTTGAAGACATCTCTGAAGAACACCTCAGCTCCTAGAGAAGATAAAGTAAAAACCTTGGATCTAGAACAAGATTAACCTTTCCGGAGCTGAATTCCCATGGTCCTAGGAAGAAGAGAGGGCAAGGTGGGATCAGGCGTTCCAGACTTGAATATGCTTCTCCAGATGATAAGACTCTTGTTAACCTTCTTTGACAGAAGCAATTTATTTGTTTGGTGAAAGGAAATGGAAAGTTTATCAAATCTGAAGTCAGGTCAAACTCTAAACAACCTAAACTAGCTGAATAGCTGGACCACAGAATGGCCCAGGCTGGCTTTAAAAAAGGGAACTCTTAAGTAACAGAAGCAAGTCCCCTTGGACTTCTCTGGTGGCCTTTCTCTCTCTGGTCCTGCATTCCTATGCAATAATGTATGTAATCGCATTTTGGAAACCAGAAGCATCATAGAAATAAACCTTGTTAATATCACCATTAACAGTTCATTCACCTCATCAGTGGGGGAACTTTAAGTCTCAACTTCTGGATTCTGGGATAAAATGGTTACGAAATGGCCTGCAAAGTCAGCATAGCTACCAAGGAGGGCCTACCCCTCAACATTCCCTTCCGAAATGAGGCCAGGAAAGGTAAGGGACATGGTATCCCCCAGAGGACAAAGCCAGGACCACAGGCAACAATGAGAAAATAAAGTTCTCCTGGAGAGCAGAATCAGGGCAGTGTCAGTGGACTGAGGCAGGGAACTTCACACCTGTGAGTGAGTAGAAGGATCTTAGAACTGCTGTGAGCAATTCTGGAAAATGATTAAAAATGAAATATAAATGGCTGACCAAGTGACTCTAATTCTAAAATAGACTTTACAGCTCAGCGCCTATGGCTCAAGTGGCTAAGGTGCCAGCCACATACACCTAAGGTGGTGGTTCAAATCCAGCCCAGGCCCACCAAAACAACAATGACGGCTGCAACCAAAAAATAGCTGGGCGTTGTGGCAGGCGCCTGTGGTCCCAGCTACTTGGGAGGCTGAGGCAGGAGACTCACTTGAGCCCAGGAGTTGGAGGTTGCTGTGAGCTGTGATATCACAGCACTCTACCCAGGGGGATAGCTTGAGGCTCTGTCT
>CAUYQV010130337.1:0-16617 GCA_963574575.1 Galagoides demidoff
CCTGACAACAATGCAAATTTTGATAAGCAGTTTTCGATAATCAGTTCTCAACAATTAATCATTATTATTAAAGTTTTAACATTATAAAATTAACACAAATAGTATAAAAAGCATATTTTGGCAAAATAGCCACATGGCAGCTGAAAACCCTATATTCCCTTCCTATTCTCCCATGTTCCCTAGCTTGTCGTGCATTCTTTCCAAAAATCAGGGCTTTTTTAAAACGCTGCAGGGTGCAGGACAAATTATTAAAAGTCAGGACTGTCCCGCCAAAAGCAGGACGTCTGGTCACCTTACTCTAGGGAGGGGGCTGCTTCTTTGTTCCAGACAGTTTGTCTTCTGAGCTAATTGTCCCTGCCTAGAAGCAAGGGAGGGAGCCAGTCTCCTTTTGATACCTTGCCCAGGAGGGGAGTAGGGAGTTTACATTAGCCTTTTCATTTCCAAATGAAGTTACATTAACCTCTTTATTCCCAAATGGAGTTACATTAACCTCTTCAGCAGCCAAAAACCATATATTCCCTTCCCATTCTCCCGCTGTTCCCTAGCTTGTCATGCATTCTTTCCAAAAATTGGGACTTTTTAAAAACGCCGCAGGAAGCAGGACAAATTGTTAAAAGTCGGTACTGTCCTGCCAAAAATGGGTCGTCTGGTCACCTTACTATAAAAGCACACACCTCAACATGTGATTTTATTTCTCTAAACCTCCGTTTCGTTATTTGTAAAGGAGACCTCTAAGGGTGCTTACTTCATGTAATTGTGAGATTTAAGTGAGTTAAAACATGTATAATACTTAGCATAGTGTCTAGAATGTAGGAGTTGCTCAGTAGATATTAGGAATTATCATTATTATTATAAGCACAATTAAAAATCTATTGAAATCTTCCTCTTTAACATTTTTCTGATCTCATTATTCACCTGACACCTCATTTATAACCTGTGAAGGGTCTTGCTACTTCATAAACATTATGTGTGAATATATATTATAAAGAATTTATAAAATGCATATGCTTATAAATAGATATACACAGTGATTTATACATTTCATAATCATTTCTGTCCTGTTTAATGCATTGGTTATATTAAGGATGTTTTTAAGAAGATATGTGTCATATTTAATCACTATATCTGCTAACCTAACTTCCTCAGGGCTGGGCCACCTTAATATAAACACGGTAGAGGAAAATGAAATGAGGAATACTGCCAGAAGATAGATGGGCTGTTAAGTAAAACACTATCTTTTCTTTTTCTTTTTCTTTTTTGCAATTTTTGGCAGGGGCAGGGTTTGAACCTGCCACCTCGGGCATATGTGGTCGGTGCCCTACTCCTTTGAGCTACAGGCACTACCTCTTTTCTTTTCTTTTTTTTTGAGATGGAATCTCACTTATTGCCCTCAGTAGAGTGCTGTAGCATCATAGCTCACAGCAACCTCTAATTATTCCTGGGCTCAGGCGATTCTCTTGCCTCAGCCTCCTGAGTAGCTGGGACTACAGGTGCCCATCACAATGCCTGGCTATTTTATTGTTGCAGTTTGGTCAGGGACAGGTTTGAACCTACCACCCTCAGTATACGGGGCCAACGGCCTACCTACTGAGACACAGATGCCACCCTAAGACATCATCTTTTCATATGTCTCCTGGCCCAACTGTGGCTGATGGGAAACACTCATGAGACTCAGATCCATATTCCACTATGTGGCCTGGCATGGTATAGAGTGGATTTCTCTATAAGTATTAAACTCTCAACTATAGATAGACTCAGGGTCACTCTGTTCCATAAAAGTGGAGTGTTACCCTACCATAGCTTTTTGGAGGTTTGAGGTGTCATCGCTTTCCTCTCTACCCCTAGAGGTCTGAATCACTATGGAGCAGATGTGGAGCAGTATCTGAATTACAGTCCATCTTTATCTTGGGCTCTCTGAGACAGTCAGTCCCACTCTAGGGCTGGCCTCTTCTTACCTCCCTGCTGCAGATGGAGGATGGATGCAGAGACCTCATCGGATATTTGCTGCTCTGCTGAAGATGTAGAGATGGGAAGGTCTGGGGATCTCACTTTGCCTGAGTGTGAGTTCTGCTATAATGGAGTCAGGGTCTCTGGCAAACATGAACCAATCTTCATCAGACTTGCCAAGTAGCCACTCCTCCTCTTAAGGGCAAAAGCTGTGACTTGGGTAGAGAAACAAAGAAACTTCAAGCAATCATCCCAATACAATTTCCTCCTGAGGGCTGAAGAAGATAAGTGGTAAAGACTTTCTCTCACCCTTGGTATTCCACTCTCAGAAGTACTATTTCTGATGCAATTTTAATAGTTTGAAAAGTAGATGGGTAGTTAATGTTACCATGAGTATTAGTTGCAGTGTTAAGCACTATGCCAATAACTTAAAATTGTTTTGCAAACTCTCTGTCATACAATTGCTTAGCAACAAACCCTGGTACTAAATTTAGATGTGGGTGTATTTCTTATAGTCCTGAAAGGGGGTGGACAATTTATAATACTGATTTAATTCTAAGAAAAGAAAGACTCTCAGGTCCTGGAAAGTTTATTATACTTAAAGTTTCAATGATGCTTCTTTTGAAAAATGTGTCTGGAATTAGAAAGAGAAACTGATTTTCTAGTCTACGTTATCAAAAGGCATTTATTTTCATCAGCTTGGGCAATAACTGCCTATAGACATAGAAGTTCTATTACAGCCTTGAGAGCAGTAACAGTTTACCAATACTAGGGCAAGGGAAGCAGACCTAGGTGGCGTTAGATACAGTGTATTGGTTGTATTCTTTTTGCTTAACTAGGTAGACCTTGATGTAGTCTTATTCTGGCCTTTAATATTATTTTCCTTCAAGTGCTTTTCTAGTAGGCAAAAAAGAGCCTCTTGGATGAACTTAATGCACTTTTGATCACTTACCGAAGACAGGACTTACCTTTTAAAGTTGTATCCCAATAGACAGTAACTACATCTTTAGGGGCTTAAAGGAAACGTATTAATAACTGCTTGTGTCTCAGAGGGAATAGAAATCTTGACCTTAGTTCTGCTTCTTTTGAATGCATTTTGAGGTTGCACTTTGGTGAGTTACATAGATGTGTGTTATTGGTAATTATTACACTGGAAATGACTCATGAGAGTAACAGAGCCATATAATATATATCATTCAGTGTTATTTTAAAACAGGACACCAGACATTGACTTAGCAATCAGAATAATGTCTTCCTTTCCTAAGTAACAATTCTCAGTGGATAAAGAAACTTTCTTTATACAACATTATTGAAAGATGTAGTCAATTTGTAGGTTATCTACTAGATTATGAGCTGTTTGGGGAGCAGTTATTTGAAACATATTTGGTGTCTAACAACTGGTATCGGTCTAAAACACCAGCCAGCCAGGCTTGATATGCTCATATAAGCACAGGTTGTGTGTAGGATATTTACCTTAAGTAGAATCAAAGAACTATAGTATCTGGTTGGGTGCCATTTTTTTAATGTTTTTTTAATTATTATTAAATCATAGCTGTGTACATTAATGCAGTCATGGGGTAAAGTGTGCTGGTTTTATATACAATTAGAAATATTTTCATCCAACTGGCTAACATAGCCTTCATGGCATTTTCCTAGTTATTGTGTTAAGACATTTATATTCTACATTTAGAAAGATTCACATGTATCCTTGTAAGATGAACCATGGGCATGGTCCCACCAATTACCCTACCTCCACCCATCTCCTCCCTCCCCTCCCCTCTCTTCCCTCACCCCTTTCCCCATATTCTTGGGCTATAATTGGGCTATAATTGGGTTATAGCTTTCCTATGAAGCTATCATGTTTACATGGATGGAGCTGGAACATATTCTTCTTAGCAAGGTGTCTCAAGAATGGAAAAAAAAGTATCCAATGTACTCAGCCCTACTATGGGTACCATATTTTAAGGCAAGGTTAGCTTAAGCAGATCTGTTTCCTTTTAATGGCTATCATTTATGAAAACTAGCTTAGGTCAAGGCCAAATACTGTTAAGGGATCCACCTGGTTCAGATACATCTTAATATTTTAGAGGTTTCACTTGACTCAGGTATTTATTAAGGCAACAAAGGATAAATTCAAAACTATGTACAAGTAATGTAGAAGAAAGGTCAACGTAATTTGAAGGCAATGCTAACAACAGTCCTTCCTCAGTCAGAAATTGGAGAAAGGCTTAAGTAGAACTGATCCATAGAATGTGTTGTGGGTCATACTTGCCTGCTTTAACATTTCTGCCTAATCCTGTCCCAAACATGTTGATATATATGTTTTTCGTTTGTTTGTTTTACTTTTTCTTTCTCTCTCTCTTTTTTTTTTTTAACAGAGTCTCACTATGTCACCTTCAGTAGAGTGCAGTGGCATCACAGCTCACAGCAACTTCAAACTCTTGGAGTTAAGTGATTCTCTTGCCTGAGCCTCCCAAATAGCAGGGACTATAGGTGCCCAACTGCCACAACATTTGGCTTTTTTTTTTTTTGCACTTGTCATTGTATTTTTAGCAGGCCAGCACCAGGTGGCCAGGTTCAAACCCACCAACCTCCGTGCATGTGGCTGGTGCCCTAACCACTGAGCTACAGGTGCCGAGCCTTTTTTGTTTTTTTCATTTCAGCTGTGTGCATGCCACTCTGTTGTCTTTCTGGAATAAAATTAGATATGGTCATGGCAGGGTTTTCTCTGTTCTGTTGATGATTGCCCAATGCTTAGTCCTTAAAATGCAGCCATCTTCCAACTCAATCACACTGAATTCAGTGTCTGTCTGTATTGTTTTCACCTCCTCTTCCCATTTACAGATAGTCGTTTGCTTGCCAAGTTATGTGCATTACACCTTTGTAAATGAGCCAGTTACATAACTCTGTGTTCCCATTTCTTTATTTGTTAATAGATATTATATTTTTTTCAAATTTCTTCCCATCCTCAGCTTCTAAATGAGCAAACAGCTAAATTCAAACAAGTAGCACAGGTGACACTGCTTGCATACAAGGCTCCAAAACTTCAGTGGTTCTAACACAATACATTGTTATTTATTTCTCACTAGGAGTTGGTGGTGGGTAGGGTTGTGCTCTACATGGTAACTCAGGAATGTAGACACTTTCTGTCTTCAAGCTCTGACCTCTTTTTTGGTTGGGGATTCATTGAGGCTACAAAGGTACAGGGTACACTAATTGCATTTTTCAGGCAAAGCTTCTTGGTTTTCAGAATCCTCATCACCACCAGCAGAGGGGGAATGAGGATATGGTCATGCATGGGAGGTTTATGTGGGCCAGACCTGAAAGTGGCACCTGTCACTTTGGCTCCGATTGAATTGGCCAAAGTCAAACCATGGCCACACCTAACAACGGAGCGGGATATCTGTGTGCCCAGGAGGATGTGGGGTGAGCACCAACACTCTCTGCTACACTGATGCTGTAAATAAAATTCTACATGAATTAAATCAGAGCCATAATTTATGCAAAATAAACTTTTCTATGAAGATCATGTATAGGCTTACAAATAAGAAAGCCTGGGACGATCCAGTGCTTAAAGATGTTTCTTATTAGTTGAGTGAACTCATTTCTTTCCATCATGTCATCACCACTTCTCTCTGGCTTCAATCAAATTAAAGACAGTTCACTTTTCTTTTTTAATCTAAGCTTCTGATTCTGCTAGTTTTAAGGAAAATTGAAAAACTGCTTTATGGGTCACCTCAAAGTAGTGTAAAGGACTCAGAATCATTAAATATGTCTTCAGTAGAAATGCTAGTGACATAGTAGAATAATTCCACCTGAGCCCTGAACCTTTCAAAATTCTATTCCTTATAGAACTGATTCCCGCTTGTTAGTATGACAGCTCCCTTCCTGTTGTTAGTGATTATTTCTTACCAACTTGATGTATTTGCCATTTTTAAACTTGCAACGGAGAAAGAAATTATGTGTTGGTTCTTTTGCATTGTGTTCTTGTATCACCCTACTCATTTGGAGATGACAACATTTTTTTAATGTGGCATATTCTAAAAGACACTGGACAGGGATAAGCCAAAAATTCAAGTATTTATTCAAATCGACTTTAACTATACTAGGTTTGTGTTAGGAATAATGAACTAACTTAATATATATTTTCTTTTGGGTAGAATATTAAAATTTCATAAAGTTAATATTTGCTTAAATAAGTGGATATATGTAGATGAGGGAGAAATTCTTCATATCCCTTTAAAACATAGTCTGCTTTTGTAGATGCCACTAGACAGGATAGGAGAATGGTTTGGACTCAGCCTCCGAGACGGCTTAAAGCTAGGAAATGATCTTTGGAGTCTAATTGTTTGTTTTACAGATAAGGAAACTGAATGTTGATGTCTTTATTATCTCTTTGACTTTATTATCTCTCTATCTCAAAGGGAGTTTCATTATCTCTTTGAAGATTTTATTTGTAGGAAAAAAAGGCAAATTGTAATGAATTTCTTAGATGAGGACTTGTTTTATGTTTAACAAAGCAAAATGCATGAGCATATACCACCTTTTGGGGATGGGTGGCAATTATATGAGGAACTTTATCTAACAAATGCAGTCAGTGTAACCCGGTTCTTTGTACCCTCAATGAATCCCCAACAATAAAAAATAAATAAATAAACATAAGCAGGTGCATGCTTTGAGATTAGTGGTTCTAGAGCAGCACTGTCCATTTGAAATATAACATAAACCACACATGTGATTTTAAATGGTTCATATGCTGCCTCAACAAAGATAAGAAGACACAGGTTTGCACAGTTCAGACTAGCCACATTTTTTTTTTTCAGACTAGCCACATTTTAAGTGTTCAACAGCTAAATGTATCTACTTAGTGACTATACCAGCAGCTCTGAAACCATCAGGATAGTTTTAAAACAATAATAAAATAATATGGCACATTCTTTAATCCCCTAAACACAAATTGGAGACTTCTGGAGAAGAGGCAAGGCACCCTTAAAATAAGAAATGGTGATTTCCATGATTTTCTTTGTTATGTTGAGCAACCCAGGTCTGGCTTTAGGTAGAATGCAATAGTGTAGTAGTTATCAAGCAGAAAGATGGCTAGAATTCATGTAGTAGGGGTTGAAACTGTCTAATTCTTTCTCCAGTATACCATTTCCTTTCTTCAGATAGAATTTCACCAGGAAGTCATATATTGCATAGAAATGAGTAGCATTCATCAATCCTGAAATTATACCAAGATAAGAGGGAATGGAAGGGAAAAGAAAACAAGTCTATAGCATTTGCTTTTGTTGCATTTCAAGATCAATTTCATATTAAAAGCAATTCATAAGAGAGCAGACATAATGATTTTCATAATGATCTGCTCACTGTGATGATACTTATCAACTTTAAATAGTGACATGCTCTGTGCTCATTATAGTCAATTGACAGATGAGCGCCCATGCATCTTCCAGGATAGGGAAACATGGCAATTTATGGATAATTTTCTGACACACTTAAGCACATCGCTTAGTGAGATCATACCTGCACGCTGAATATGCCAAGAATAAAATCTCATTACTGTAGATGTAGACTCATATGATTTAGAATTTATAGTAGTTTTTTATTTCTAGTTCTGGATTCTTTTTCTTTTTTAATTTCAGGTTAATGTTAGAGTACAAGCAACTAGGTTATAATATTTGCATTGTAAGGTAGAGTATCTCTTGCGTCCAACACCCAAGAGGTGTGCCATATTGCTTTACATTGTGCCCATTGAGTGGGAGCCCACCAATCCTTTCTCTTCCTCCTCCCTCCTCCCTCATTCTCTTTCTTCCCAACTTGAATAGAATTTTTTCTCTTATGTGGGCATGTATCAGATTGTCTACTGGCTTCATATTAGCATTGAGCACATTGGATATTTGCTTTTCCATCTTTGTGATACTTTTCTAAGAAGAATGTGTTTCAGTGCCATCCAGGTTAATAGAAAAGATGTGAAGTCACCATCTTTTTTGTGGCTGAATATTTTTCCATGGTATACATATATAACAGTTTGTTAAGCCATTCCTGGGTTGATGGGCATTGAAATTGTTTCCACATCTTGGGGATTCTAAGTTGAGCTGTGATAAACAATCTAGTACAAAATGTCTTTATGCTAAAATGATTATTTTTCCTCTTGGGAGATGCCTAGTAATGGGATTTCAGGATCAAATGGGAGGTCTAATTTGAGTTCCTTGAGGATTCTCCATACTTCTTTCCATAGAGTCTGTATTTGTGTACATTGCCACCAACAGTGTCAAAGTATTCCCCTTTCTCCACACCTATGTTAGTATCTGCAACTTTTGGACTTCGTGATGTGACCTGATCTTACTGGGGTTCGGTGATATTTCAGGGTGGTTTTGATTTGCATTTATCTGATGATTAGGTGCGATAAGCATTTTTTCCTGTTTGTTAGCCATCATCTATCTTCATCAGACAAGGTTCTGTTCATGTCTCTTGCCAAGTGATAGATGGGATTGTTTGCTCTTTTTTTGTTGATTAACTTGATTTCTCTATAGATCCTAGTTGTCCACCCTTTGTCAGATTTGTATCGTTCAAATATCTTTTCCCATTTTGAAAGTTGTTTGCTTTAATTGTTGTATCCTTAGCTGTGCAAAAGCTTTTCAGTTTAATTAAGTCCCATTGTTTATTTTTTTTGTTTTTGTGATGGCTGCTGAAATCTTTATAAAATCTTTTCCCAGGCTGACATTTTCAAGAATTTTTCCCACACTTTCTTCTAAGATTTTTATCATTTCATGTCTTAGATTTGAATCTTTTATCCATCTTGAGTCAATTTTTGCAAGTGGTGAAAGGTGTGGGTCCAGTTTCAGTCTTTTTTACATATGGACATCCACTTTTCCCAGCACCATTTATTGAATAGGGATTCTCTTCCCCAGTGTATGCTTTAGTTTGGTTTACCAAAAATCAAATGGCAAGTAGAGACTGGTTTCATCTCTTGGTTTTTATTCAGTTCCATATATCTATATCTCTATTTTTGTGCCAATAACATGCTGTTTTGATCATGTGGACTTGAAATATAATCTAAAGTCTGGTAGAGTGATGCCTCCAGAGTTGTTTTTATTACTAAAACTTGCCTTGGCTGTATGTGGTTATTGATGGTTTCATACAAAATGAAGAACTATTTCTTTCCAGTTCTTCCAATTACGTTGTTGGTATTTTAATGGGGATTGCACTGAATCTGTAGATTGCTTTGACAAGTATATGCATTTTAATAATGTTGACTCTTTCAAGCCCAAGATCATGGTATGTTCTTCCATTTGTTGATGTCTTCTGCTATTTCCTTTCTTAGGATTTCATAATTATTTCTGTAGAGGTCATTCACCTCTTTTGTTATGTATATTCCTGTATTTTATTTTCTTTGAGGCCACTGTGAAAGGAATTGTAATTTATAATGGTTTTATAGAAATTGAATTAGCAAGATATATCTTCAAGCATTGTAAATATAAGGGCTTTTATGTCTGACACTCTAGGGATCAAATTTCAAAGCTGGCACATATTGTGTGATCTAGGACAGTCTCTTCATTTCTCTCAGCTTTACTTTCTTGCCCAAAGAATATGGAAGAAGTTAACTGATCAAAGTATTCTATGACAGACATACTTCTATCTGACAATGTGAATGTTACTTTCTTTGCATTATTACTATTATTATTGCTTAATATTTTGTTATAGCAATTGTCTGATTTCTTTTCTGAATGTATTTATCTTCATTCATTCTTTATAAGGTTTTTGTTCTCAGTCCTTATGTTAAATATTGTTATTGTCATTAAATTTAGCCTTTTTAATTCTGTGAAGGCAAAAGTGGAAACCTAATATACACATGTATAAGTAAGAAAAATAAATTTAAAAAATAAAAAGAATATTGACTTTATGGCAGACATTATCATTCTTGTCTAGGCTGGCTTCTTTCCTGTCCATCCAGGACATGTCCTGAGCCAGAATGATCTCCCATGGCCACGTGAAGCACAGACAAAGTTATGGCATCTGGGGCTAGATTGCTTTGCTAGCAGCCTGGCTCTTCTGCTTAGCTAGCTGTGCCATTTTGGGCTATTCACTTGTCCCTTAGTCTTTTCTCTGTACTTCACTTTTACAGGCAGGAATAATAATTGTGTCTACCTCCACTGGGAGTCAGCCTTGAATGGAATATAAGTGCTTAAGGGCACAGCCTTGCACATAAGTTGTTATTTTCACGAGGTATCTATCTATCCATCTCCTGTGACTCTGTGCCTAAGATCCTCCCACGCATCCCTCTAGTATATCACTGTCAGGACAGAATTAGTATCTTAGCATGATACACAAGACCTTTTCTCCTCTAGTTCCCACCTACCTCTCTAGCCTTATTTCCTTTCTCCCGCCTACACAATCTGTACATTGGTCAAAATAAAAACTATTTACAGTTCCCTAAGTCTGCTGTGAAATAGCTCCATGGTTAAATAAATGAGGGTTTAGAGTAGTCTACCTGTATTCCAAGCTGGAAGTTAGTACCAGCCTGTTCAGTGTCTCTGAACCTGTTTCATCACAGGTTATAGAAATGAGAGGAGGATTAAATAAAGAGCTTGGTGCAGTGCTAGTACATGGCAAATTCTTACTTATGTCCTTACTTTGAACAAAAAAATCTGCTTATTTTTAATGAAATTTTGCTTGTTCTTCTAAATAAAGTTTGAGTTTTACCTCCTTAGCACAACTATTTTCTCTCTTACTTTGTTCCCTACATGTAACTTTCTGTATTAGCATTTATCACACTACACCATATTGTTAATTTGTTTAATATATTTCCCTCACTGGCCTGGGAAGGCAGGCAACCTGTCCCTGTCATCTTTGTGTCTTAAAGCTTAACGTACAAGTGCTGTTTAGCAAATATTTTTTTTAAGAAAATAAGAAAATAAAATGGTTTTGAGGATTAAGGGAAATAACCTATGTCAACTATTTAGCATATAGTAAGAACTCAGTAATTACTAATTTTTTTTCTTTCCCTTAGAATTTACCTTTAGGTATTTATGTCATGCGGAGAAGGATTTTAAGATTTATTGAAAATATTAAGAGTTAGAAAATAAGGATCCTACTTAAGTAGGGTGACCAGATTTTAACATCTGTAAGGCGGGACAACATAGCCAGGGGGTGGAGTGGGGGGGGTGAGCGGGGGGGGGGGGGCGGGATAGGCAGGGCCTGACAACAATGCAAACTTTGATAAGCAGTTCTGGATAATCACTTCTCAGCAATTATTTATTACAGTTTAACATTATAAAATTAACAAAAATAATGTAAAACTCATATTCTGGTGAAATAGCCATATGACGGCCGAAAACCATACATTCCCTTCTTGTTTTCCAGCCCATTCGTGCATTCTTTCCAAAAATCAGGACTTTTTTAAAAATGCTGCTGGACGGGGGACAAATTGTTGAAAAGTGGTACTGTCCCGCCAAAATCAGGACATCTGGTCACCCTATACTTAAGGAATGAGTACTCTCTATCTGGTTTCTCTTTGGATATGTCTTTGAATACTAGAATAGTGACTGCAATGGTTTGGCCCAGCAGTTAAAATTATTTAATATAAAGTCATTTTTAAAATTTATTTATTTATTTATATTTTTTAATTTTTCTAAAATCATAGCTGTATACATTAATGTAATCATGGTGTACAATGTGCTGGTTTTATATACAACTTGGAATATTTTTGTCAAACTGGTTAGTTAGCATAGCCTTCACGGCATTTTCTTAGTTATTGTGTTAAGACATTTATATTATATGCCTAGTAAATTTCACATGTACCCTTGTAAGATGCACCATAAGTGTGGTCCCACCAATTACCCTTCTTCCACCCATCCTCCCCCCTCACCTCCTGTCCCTCTCCCTCTTCCCCTTCTTCTTGGATATAATTGGGTTATAGCTTTCATAAGAAAGCAATAAATTGGTTTCATAGTAGGGCTTTGGATAGTAGTACATTAGATAGTTTTCTTCCATTCTTGAGATACTTTGCTAAGAAGAATGTATTCCAGCTCATCCATGTAAACATATAAGAGATCTCCATCTTTCTTTAAGGCTGTATAATATTCCATGGTATACATATACCACAATTTATTGATCCATTCATGGGTTGATGGGCACTTGGGCTTCTTCCATAATTAGCAATTATGAATTGGGCTGCAATAAATATTCTGGTGTATAGGAACGTATTAATGTGCATGCCCACCAGCAGCGTAGAAGTGTTCTCTTTTCTCCACATCCACGCCAAACATCTCTGGATTTGGGATTTTGTGAAATGTCCTTTCTATACCAGTTTCCTTAAGTGTTCTGATTATGAAGGGATACTGGATATTATCAAAAGCTTTTTCTGCATCAATTGAGACAATCATATGGTCTTTGCTTTTTAATTTGTTTATGTGATAAATTTTGTTTATAGATTTATGTATATTGAACCAGCCTGGAGATCGTGGGATAAAACCCACTTCATCGTGGTGTATAATTTGTTTGATGCATTGCTGGATTCTGTTTGCTAGGATCTTGTTGAATATTTTTACATCAATATTCATTAGTGATATTGGTCTATAATTTTCTTTTCTTGTTGAGTATTTTTCTGGTTTGGGGATCAAGGTGATGTTTGTTTCATAGAGTCATAGAATGTGTTGGGTACTAGTCCTTCTTTTTCTATATTTTGGAAAATATTGAGTAATATAGATACTAATTCCTCTTTAAAGGTTTGGTAGAATTCTGATGTGAAGCCTTCTGGTCCCAGGTTTTCTTTATTGGGAGATTTTGTATAGTTGATGCTATTTCAGAACTTGATACAGGCCTGTTCAACATTTCACTTCATTGTGGCTAAGTCTTGGAAGGTGGTGTACTTCCAAGTATTGGTTAATTTTATTTAGATTTTCATATTTCTGAGAATAAAGTTTCTTATAATATTCATTAAAGATTTTTTGAATTTCTGAGGAGTCTGTTGTTATTTTATCTTTACCATTTCTGACTGATGAAATTAGAGATTTTACTCTTTTTTTCTTGGTTAGATTGGCCAAAGGTTTATTTATTTTATTGACCTTTTCAAAAAACCAACTTTTTGATTTATTGATCTGTTGTATAATCCTTTTGTTTTCAATTTCATTTAATTCTGCTCAAATTTTAGTTATTTCTTTTCTTCTGCTGGGTTTGGGATTGGAATGTTTTTCCTTTTCCAGTTGCTTCTGATGTCCCATTAAGTTGTTAACTTTCTCTTTTTCTATTCTCTTGAGGAAGGCTTGCAGTGCTATAAATTTCCCTCTTAGGACTGCCTTTGCAGTATGCCAGAGGTTCTGGTAACTCATGTCTTCATTATCATTTTGTTCCAAAAATTTGGTAATTTCCTTCTTAATCTTATGTATGACCCAGCTATCATTCAGCAAAGATTATTTAGTTTCCATGTTTTTGTATGAGTCTGCAGATTCTTGTTGTTACTGAGTTCAACTTTTATTCCATGATGGTCCAAGAAGATGCAAGGTATAATTTCTATTTTTTTTTAATTTGCTGAGATTAGACTTGTGACCTAAGATGTGATCAATTTTGAGTATGTTCCATGGGCTGATGAGAAGTATGTGTATTCAGTTTTGTTAGCATGAAATGTTCTGTAGATGTCTATTAAATCCAGTTGTTGAATGGTTAAGTTTAAGTCTATAATTTCTATGCTTAGCTTTTATTAGAGGATCTATCCAACATGGCCAAAGGAATTTTAAAATCTCTGACTATTATGAAGCTGGAGGAAATCAAGTTGCTTGTGTCTGTTAGAGTCTCTCTTATAAACTGAGGCACATTCTGGTTGAGTGCATAAATGTTAATAATTGAAATATCATCATACTGAGTATTATCCTTAATAAATATGAAGTGACCATCCTTATCTTACCTTAATTTTGTTGGTTTAATGCCTATTGTATATGTGAATTAAATTGCAACACCTGCTTTTTTTCTGATTTCCATTTGCCTGAAACACAGATGACCATCCCTTCACCCTGAGGCTATATTTATCTTTTTAGCTAAGATGAGATTCTTGTATGCAGCAGATATCTGGCCAGAGTTTTTGTATCCAGTCAGACAACCTGTGCCTCTTTAGAGGACAATTTAAACCATTCACATTAATTGTAAATATTGATAAGTCTGGTGGAATTTTGGGTATCAAGTTTTTCAAAATCCAGTGGACATTTTTAATCCTTTCACCATGGTAGATGTTGGAATTTGATCAATAGTTTCTGAGTGAGTTTACTTTGGTGGTGGAGGATTGCGCTGGTCATTATGGAGGATAGGTCTGAGAATATCCTGGAGAGCTTGTTCAGTTATGGAAATTTCTTCAATATGTGAATATCATTAAAATATTTAATTTCTCCATCATAAATTAAACTCAGTTTAGCTGGATACAGGATCCTGGGTTGAAAGTTATTTTGTCTTAGGAAATTAAAAGTGTTTGACCACCCTTTTCTAGCTTAAAAGGTTTCAACAGAGAGATCTGCAGACATTCTAATATTTTTCCCCTTTTAGGTTATGGTTTTCATATGTCTGGCTGCATGCAGAATTTTCTTCTTCAGATTAACTTTGGCGAAGTTAATTATAATGTGTGTAGAAAATGTCCTATTTGGGTTGAGTCATGCTGGGTTTCTCAAACTGTCTGCTGTCTGAATTTCAGAATTTCTTGGCACGTCTGTGAAGTTCTTCTTCATTCTCTCATGAAGTAGGGCATTTGTGCTTTTCAAAGCAACCTCATTGCCTTTAGGAATTTCTATAAGGCAAATATTAGTTTTCTTTGAATTATCCCAGAGCTCTTTGAGAGAATAATCCATTTTGTTCTCCATTTCTCTTTCTCTTTGAGAGTTTGGGAACATTCAAAAGCTTTGTCTTCAGTGTCAGAAATCCTTTCTTCTGCTTGTTCCATTCTGTTACTGAGGGATTCTGCTATATTTCTCAGATCTTTGTGGGCTGCAAATTCTCGTCTCGGTGTGTCAAAATCTTTGGTGTTTTTGTCTTTGAATTCATGGAATTCTTGAGACAACTGTTGAAATGCTCCTTGAATTTCCAATTAAAACTTTATCTCCATTCTATTAATCTTATTTGCCATCCAAATTCTGAATTCAATTTCTGGCATCTCAGCCATTTGTTTATGAATAGAATCTTCAGTTGTGTCAGCTGTTTCATTCCTTGGGGGACCTGATCTACTCTGGTTTTTCATGTTACTGTAGTTTTTCTGCTGATTCTGCCCCATGATTATTTTACACCATTTGACTACGTGAGCAGATAAGGTGAAATTGGGTTGAAGGGCTCCTGTAGTAGTGACTAACCAGTCCTTTGCCCCAAAACTGTGACTGGTACCTTTTCCCCTAGAGATTTGCAAAGGATCCATACAGTGCTACAGCTTGAGACACTGTGGGGACTTCCTTGGTGTGGTGGGGCTAAGTGACTCTGTCTTGTTTTCAGCTGGTCTCTTTCCTACCCTAGTGAATCAGGTACACTGGGTTGAAGTCTCAGCTATGGAGAAATACCAGCAATTAAGTCACCCCACCCCCCACAAGCAACAATTAGAAAAGGAAAATCAACCTTTCCCACAATCACACACCCAGAATACCACTTTGGATAATCCTCAGGTGATTGGCCCAGTTTGAGAGGTCCAAATCAATTGTCCCAGTCACTGTCAGTCTCAGGTGGGAGAGTTCAAAAGGTCTCTGGCAAGTAGATAGTAGGTGTCTGCTGGCAGCTCAAGTATGACTCCCTCCTGTGTTTGGTGAGGTCAGAAGGACCTACCCAGCAAATAAATTAGTTTGGGAAGGTTGATGCCTCCTTCCCCACCTTGCACCTCTGTCACACCCAGTCACAGGTAACCCTGCAGGGCTATGACCCAGTTATCTCCAGTGAGCAGATATTCCTCCAGGGTTTTTGCCTGCCTAAGTCACAGGGAGATCTAGGTCTCCTCGGCCAGACCTCCACACTCTGCCACCATCCAGCAGGGGAAGCTGAGGCCTGATAACCTTGAGTGGTTAATGAAAGCTGGGGTGGTTCACTCAGTGCCAGCCTTGCCCCTGATTGATGTTGCTGAGACTTATATTTTTGCAGAATTTGTGATTCTGTCCTGGCTGTATTCCCCTGTAGACCAGGTGCTGTTTGAGTTCACAGAAACTGCAACTCAGCCCCAGTCTGTGCTGCTACTGGGAGCAGGCATGTCTGTCTCTGTTGCAGTCTGTGTTGAGGTGGCTGCGGTTAGAGGTGACACTGAGCTCTCAGTTCTAGCCTCTCCCTCCTGTTTTTGTCTCAGCTATGATACCCTGAGGTCCAGGTGCTTCTTAGGCTTACTAAAGCAGTCCTCTGGCTCAGCCCCACCCTGGAAGTATGCAGTCTCTGTGCACGCAGCTTCTATTCTCTGTCCCTGCCGTACCCCACCTAGGCCAGTACTGCCTCAGACATACACTTTACTCGGGGCCTGTGTTACCATCCCAGATCTGTTCCACCAGTATCTGGCACCATAGAAAATGCCCATCTTTCTCTGGTTGCCCAGAGAGACAGAGTGTGTTTATCCCAAATATCTCAAGGGGTATGAGCCCTATTGTTCCCGCTGCTGCTGCTCTGTGCTGCAGGGCACTGCTTTTCGCTCTCCTGTCTGGTTCCTTCAGTCCACTGTCTCCTTCTTACCCC
>CAUYQV010130345.1:0-11981 GCA_963574575.1 Galagoides demidoff
GTCCCAGCTACTTGGGAGGCCGAGACAGGAGACTCGCTTGAGCCCAGGAGTTGGAGGTTGCTATGAGCTGTGATGCCATGGTACTCTACCCAGGGGGATAGCTTGAGGCTCTGTCTCAAAAAAAAAAAAAAAAAAAAAATATTTTTCTTCTCTTACTCTACATCTATCTCAGGATGAGAACTAGTGATCTGATTTAATGAAGAACTAATGAGGGAATAAGAACAACTTAACAGCAGTTAAAGTTTCGCTTTTAGGTTGTCCTTACCAATTGTGTAGGAAACCTATACTGTTTGAGCCACAGTATCTCCTGCACAGTATCTCCCGGAGTATAAAGAAAGTCCTGGCTGGGCACGGTGGCTCACACCTATAATCCTAGCACTCTGGGAGGCCGATAGTCTCAAACCTGCCCTGAGCTCACAGGTTTGAGACCATCCTGAACCAGAGCAAGACCCTGCCTCTAAAAATAGCCAGGCATTATGGCGGGTGCCTGTAGTCCCCACCTCTTAGGAGGGTGAAGCAAGAGAATTACTTGAGCCCAAGAGTTAGAGGTTGCTGTGAGTTATGATGCCACAGCACTCTACCAAGGGCAACAAAGTGAGACACTGTCTCCAAAAAAAAAAAAAAAGTCCTAAAAGGTTTGCATCATCTCTGCTTCTACATATACTTTCCAAGGAATCTTCTCTTAGGGTAGTAGATGAGGTCTAATTACCTGAATTCATACTTGCCACTATCTTTTTTTTTTTTTTTTGAGACAGAGTCTTACTATGTGGCCTTTGGTACAGTGCCATGGTGTCACAGCTCACAGTAACCTCAAACTCTTGGGCTTAAGCGATTCTCTTGCCTCAGCCTCCCAAGTAGCTGGGACTACAGGTGCCCGCCACAATTCCTGGCTATTTTTTGTTGCAGTTGCCATTGTTGCTTAGCTGGTCTGGGCCGGGTTCAAACTCTCCACCCTAGATGTATGTGGCCGGTGCTATAACCGCTGTGCTATAGGCACTGAGCCATACCATATTTTAGCTGTATCTAATAAAAAGTGAATTTCAATGTACTGTTTTCAACTAGTAGGACTGAAAAGAAATCTTAGGGACCTTTTTGAAGCTATACAGACATTCTCCCTAACCTTGGTTAATGAGAACCATTGCTTTTCTTTTAGTTTGAAAGTATCTGTCACTCTAAACAGTTTCTTTTTGTTGTCACCAAAGGCATTTCAATTGGGAAAGGAGCCCAAAAGTAGATGCATCCTATTTATGTTACTCTATTGTTCTAAGACACCTGAAGGGATAGCACAGATGCATCCTAGAGTTAAGGCTTGTTATGTGGAGGAAGCAGATTTGTCACATGTTTATCAAAATGGGCCTAAACAACATTCCTACCTAATAATATGAAGTCAACAAACAGTGATACAGACCTTTGGAGAACGCGTAACTTGATACCAAGTCCATAGTCAGGAAAGCGTCTCCAGTCTGAGCTTTCTCCTTCTCTAGCACATTACCATGGACTGGCTCCCATTTCTACAACTTTTTAAACAACACACCTGGGTGGAGAGTACTGGCTCTGGGAGGCTGAAGCAGAAAAATCACTTGAGGCCAGGAATTTGAGACCAGCCTAAGCAAGAATGAGATCCAATTTCTATTAAAAATTAAAAAAAAAAAATTAGCTGGGCGTTGTGATGGGTACCTCTAGTCCCAACTACTTACAAGACAGATGTAGGAGGCAGCTACTCTGAAGCCCAAGAGTTCAAGGTTACAATGAGCTAGATTGTGCCACTGCACTCTAGCCAGTGTGACAGAGGCTGACTCTCAAAAAAACAAAACAAAACAAACAATACACCTCCAGAGTCTCCCTCAGGTGGAGAAGAAAATGTTACTCCTTAAACTGTGAGACTGTCGGCTCGGCGCCTATGGCTCAAGTGGTTGGGGCGCCAGCCACATACACCTAAGGTGGCAGGTTCGCATCCAGCCCAGGCCTGCCAAATAACGGTGATGGCCACAGCCAAAAAATGGCCGGGCGTTGTGGCAGGCGCCTGTGGTCCCAGCTACTTGGGAGGCGGAGCCAGGAGACTCACTTGAGCTCGGGAGTTGGAGGTTGCTGTGAGCTGCGATGTCACGGCACTCTGCCCAGGGGGACAGCTTGAGGCTCTGTCTCAAAAAAAAAAAAAAAACTGTGAGACTGTCTCCAGATCTTTCTAGCACATTTACATTCCACTCATAAGAAGTCAAAAGAGTTTCTTTGGTGGAGCTCTGAATCCCATACCAAATCCTGGTTCAGGATGGTCTCAAACCTGTGAGCTTAACCCAAGAGACACTAAAGGCAATCAATACAGGTCCCCAGATACTCACAATAAAGTCTGTCTTGTTATTATTCTGGCATTAAGAGCATCATGTTTTAGATTGTTCATCAACTGTAAAATGGGATTTCTAACACTGACATTACCTAACTCAGAACTGAAGTATAAAATGAAATAATATAAATAAGTACCTTTTTTTTGAGACAGAGTCTCACATTGTCACCCTTGATAGAGTGCCACAGCATCATAGCTCACAGCAACCTCAAACTCTTAGGCTCAAGTGATCCTCCCACCTCAGCTTCCCAAGTAGCTGGGACTACAAGTGCCTGCCACAACGCCCAGCTAATTTTTCCATTTTGTGGAGACGGGGTCTCACTCTTGCTCAGCTGATATTGAACTCCTGAGCTCAGGCAATCCACCGGCCTCAGTCTACCAGAGTGCTAGGATTACAGATGTGAGCCACCATGCCCAGCAAAATTACTTTGAGGAACAAATGTTTTTTACAAACCCTGACATTATCATTCAAAATTGTATCTAAGGCTCGGCACCTGTGGCTCAATCGGCTAAGGCGCCAGCCACGTACACCTAAGATGGAGGGTTCAAATCCCCAGCACGGGCCCTCCAAACAACAATGATGGCTGCAACCAAAAAATGGCCGGGCGTTGTGGTGGGAGGCGGAGGCAGGAGACTCGCTTGAGCCCAGGAGTTGGAGGTTGCTATGAGCTGTGATGCCATGGCACTCTACCCAGGGGGATAGCTTGAGGCTCCGTCTCAAAAAAAAAAAAAAAA
The DNA here is from genome assembly GCA_963574575.1 of Galagoides demidoff. Classification (NCBI taxonomy): domain Eukaryota; kingdom Metazoa; phylum Chordata; class Mammalia; order Primates; family Galagidae; genus Galagoides; species Galagoides demidoff. The sequence goes on from CAUYQV010130345.1 coordinate 3,077, forward strand.
AAAAATTGTATCTAAGTGTTTTGTGAACTGTGGAGAAAGGAAAGGAAAAAAAAGCTGTTCAGAGGCAGCAATGCAACACAGCAGTGCAATGCAACAGAGTGGATCCTGAAATGTGCCCAATTTCAATTCCTAAAGAGTTGTTCCTGCTTCTAAATGGCCATGTGGAAAACTGAATTTCTGAAAAGTGAATCATAATTTTAAGGATAATAAGAGTACTCAGTTTTTTAAAAAGAATTCCAAGTTGCATTTTTAAAGTGTTTTGGGGGAACATAAATTATCATTCTCTTATCTGTCTGGAATGTCTCTATTTTTATATACATGAAGTATTTTTTAAAAAACAAAATTTTGCTGCATTTTTAAATGGGGTTTATCCTCTTAGATACAAGACAACATAGGTAGAGACCAATTTCACAAGTACCTACTAGTAAAATATCCAGTACTTTCAGAGCATTCACTCAAAGCCCATTTCTCAGTCTCTCTAAAATACTAAGATCACAGGGTAAAGGAGGATGTGAGTACCTGGTCATCTCCACATGTGTCACCCTCATGCCCATGCTCCTATAATAGGCACAATAGACATCAAACCAACAAACAAGACAGGGTTCCTAACGCCAAGGAGCCTGGAGTGTAAGAAGATAATGTATCATTTTGCCAATTTCCCTTTTGTACCCCCATACCTAAGATAAGAACCACCAACTGTGAAGATGCCAGAAGGCACTATTTCCCTTATGTCACTATCCCTTAAATGGGGAAAGGGATAGTGGGACCTAAAAAGGTTTGATAAAATAAGGAAGGGAGATTTGACACATGAAATATGGAAACCTGTCAGTAATGCAATAATCATTTAGTAGAGATAAAAGTATTCATTAGTACTTCTAGCATTTTTCTTTCCAGGATATAGATAAAGAGTTACAGGCAAGCCAAGCAGTATGACTCAAATGCCATGTAGGAACACAGAGCAAATCAAAATCAATCCTTAAATCCCTTACTTGGACCAAAGAGCTGGACTAAGGCTGAGGTAGAACATGGCAATTACTCTTCACCTTTACTTTTTCTACCCCTTAACTGTTCTGGGCAGTATGACAGCTCAATTAGCTATAATTAAGCACAAGTATCATGTAGGGTTGGCTGGATCTAAGTCATATGAATTAAAGTGTAAAACATGCCTTTTAAAACCACCTTTTTCAACTAATGTACACTTCGAAATGCAGGCTCTCATCCTTGCACTGCAGTTTAGTGCTGCCTCAACAACGTCTTAAAGCAGTTCACTTGCTGTTACTTCATTATCTCTCCTACTTAAACCAGCAGACTGAGGAAAATTGGGCTACATGTCAATCAGTAGTCAGCCCCAGAAAACCCAGCTGGTAAGCAGAGAGCGAGCCATGCTCAGAGTGCCTGAGGGAAACTGGCACCTGGTATAAAGGAAAAAGAGGAAGGAATACATGGGTATTTTGTATTGATTGCTTTTATGTGTTTACAGGCAGGAGGGAATAGAACAGAATGGTATGAACAAAATCTTAAGAGTTAAAGAAAGACCTAGTTCAAATTCCGGTTGTGTCATTTACTTGCTATGTAACTCTTAGCAAGTCACATCAACTTTCTAAAGCTTTTTCTTTCAATGACTGAATGAAAAGTCTGACTGAGATCAGTATTGGTGATTCTATAACCCTGAGTGTGTGTACATCACCTATATAGCTTTTGTGAAAAAACATAGATTCTCCAGTTCTACAGAATCAGAAACCATGAAATAGGGAGGAGGACTTCGAATCAATATAGATATTTTTAAGACACAGGGTTTCACCAGGCACAGTGGCTCAGGCCTAAAATCCTACCACTCTGGGAGGCTGAGGTGGGTGAACTCCCTGAACTTTAGGAGTTTGAGACCAGCCTGAGCAAGAGCAAGACCCTATCTCTAAAAACTAGCTGAGCGTTGTGGTGGCTGCTACTCAGGAGGCTGAGCCAAGAGGATTGCTTGAGCCCAAGAGTTTGAGGTGGTGGTGAACGACAATGCCACAGCACTCTACCCAGGTCGACAAAATGACACTCTGTCTCAATAAAAAAAAGAAGGAAAGAAATAAATAGGTATTCACTATATTGCCCAGACTGGTCTCGAATTCCTGGCCTCAGCAATCCATTTACCTCAGACTCGCAAGTAAGTGGGACTACAGGCATGCACCACTATATCCAGCCAGAATCAGCATTATCAGCATTCTCAGTTATTGTGAAAGATGATCAGATTTAGGAACCACTGGGCTAGCTCAAAGGTTGGTCCATGGGTCAAATCTAGCCTGCTACATGTTTTGTATGGTCTATGAGCTAAAAATGTTTCTATATTTAATGTTGGAAAAAAACAAAGGAAAGGCTCAGAGCCTGTGGCTCAAGTGGCTAAGGTGCCAGCCACATACACCTGAGCTGGCGGGTTCGAATCCAGCCTGGGCCCACCAAACAATAATGATGGCTGCAACAAAAAATAGCTGGGCATTGTGGCAGGCGCCTGTAGTCCCAGCTACTTGGGAGGCAGAAGCAGGAGAATCACTTGGCCCAGGAGTTGGAGGTTGCTGTGAGCAGTGATGCCACAGCATTCTACCCAGGGTGATAGCTTGAGGCTGTCTCAAAATAAATAAATAAATAAGTAAAGGAAAATTTGAGATTCATGAAAATTACATGAAATTAAAATTTCACTCGGTTCAGCAGCTCATGCCTATAATTGCAGCACTCTGGGAGGCCAAGGCAATAAGATTGCTTGAGGCCAGGAGTTTGAGACCAGCCTGAACAACATGGCAAGACCCTATCACTACAAAAAATTTTTAAAAATTAGTTGGGTGTGGTGGCATGTGCCTGTAGTTATAATTAATCAGGAGGCCAAAGCAGGAGGATCATATGTGCCTAGGAGTTTGAGGCTGCAGTAAGCTACAATTACCCCACTTCATTCCAGCCTAGGCAAGAGAAAACAGAGCTGCTTTAATGGGAAAAAAAAGAACAAAAACAGTGGATGCAGTGGCTCATGCCTGTAATCCTAGCACTCTGGGAGGCCAAGGCAGGTGGACTACTTGAGCTCAGGAGTTTAAGACCAGCCTAAACCAGAGTGAGACCCCATCTCTACTAAAAATAGAAAAATCAGCCAGGCATTGTGGCTGGTGCCTATAATCCCTGCTACTTAGGAGGTTAAGGTAAGAAGATCATTTTAGTACAAGAGTTTGAGGTTGCTGTGAGCTATGATGACGCCATGGCAATCAACCTAGGGATGAGTGAGACTGTCTCAAAAATAAATAAAATGCAGTTTCCATAAGTTTCTAATGAAATACTAACTTGTTTAGATATTGCCTATGGCTACTTTCCCCACCAGAGGCAGAGTTGAGTCCTTGCAACAGAGAGTACGTGGCCCACAAAGCCTCAAATATTTATTAAATATTACCTGGCTCATTACAGAAAAAGCCTACCAATCCCTGGGATAAATCACCTACAACAGTGGTATTGCAAAAATTTTTTCTACCTATGCAGCACTTGAGGGCTAATGCACACATACACTGGAAACAGCAATGGTTCTCATGGGTGAGGAGATGAAGAGTGGTAGTAAGAAAGAATGTGGTCTAAGAGCCCTCCCCTCCCCCCACAAGATATCTGCTGTCCACCCAGCTCTCATCACTACAGGAGATTTACAGCATTCCTTCCCACAAATGCATGATTCTAAGTAAATACAATCTTTGCCAGCTGCTGTGCAAACACCATCCTATCTATGATAGCACAGGTAAAACCAAATAGCAAAGATTGCTGCTCTCAAAGCTTTTGAATTTAAACACTCCAAAAAATACAGAGAAATAGGCCCAGCGCCCATAGCATAGTGGTTACGACACCAGTCATGTGCACCAAGGGTGGCAGGTTCGAATCCAGCCCAGGCCAGCTAAACAACAATGACAACTGCAACAAAAAAATAGCTGAGTGTTGTGGCAAGTGCCTGTAGTTACAGCTACCCGGGAGTCTGAGGCAAGAGAATCACTTAAGCCCAAGAATTAGAGGTTGCTGTAAGCTGTGATGCCACAGCACTCTACAGAGGGTGACATAGTGAGACTCTACCTCAAAAAAAAAAAAAAACCCAGAGAAATATAAATGAGGCTCTCCAGGTTCCCACCTTAAAAGTTACTATGGGCTAAGTGAAAGGGTGGGAAAAAGGATATACCCAAGCCCAACAGAGATTTCATTTAAGGAAGAGGGCTCCTGGACATTTCTCCAAACAACCCTATCAAGAGAAAGTACCAGATTAAGATTTCTGACTCCCTGTGCTGTAGTGTGACTGTCTCTAGGAACCAACTCAAAAGTGCCATCAGCTTAAAATGAGAGAAAGTTCACCCAAAGGACAACACTGTTGCTCTGACTGGGTCATTTTCTGAATGACTCTTCTTTCTGACTCATCTCTCTCAGAGCCTGGGAACTCTCATAACCATCCACCCAAATAACAGGGGAGGAGGGACACCATTTGTCTACACTGCACAAAGAGAGAAGAGGAAATGAGTGAAACTCCTACTTTATGATCAAGAAATGGGCAACCAGTTTAACATTTCTCCAAGGGTACATCTACAAGGTCAAACCCATCTTATAAATGAATGCATCAAGAATATAAGGAATGGGTCACACATCGACCCATTCATTTGTTCATTCAACAAAACTTACTGAGCACTGTCTATATACAGAATACTGTGCACAATCTGTGAACAAGGCAGATACAATCTTTGCTCTGTGGGTAACAGACAACTATAAAGTGCCATGACTGGGCAAGGAAAGGATGCTGAGGAAATACACAGCAGAAATACTAGAGATATCCTCAGAGAGGAAGAAAGTCTGGAATTGAAACCTAAAGCTTGAGGAAATCAATCCATTGATTTTGGAGGGGGTAGGCAGTCATGCTCTGATATGTCATAAGCAAAAGGAAGAGCATGCATGATGGTCCAAAGAGTAATACATTGTTGAAAAGCTGATTCTGGAAGGAGGCTAGAGAAATAGGCAGGACCAAGTTGTAGAAGTCCTGTTAAAGAGTTATTCTTTTTTGGTTTGTTTTTTTTTTCAGACAGATTCTCACTTTGTTACCCTCGGTAGAGTGCCATGACATCATAGCTCATAGCAACCTCAAACTCTTGGGCTCAAGCGATTTTCTTGCCTCAACCTCCCGAGTAAATGGGACTATAGGCACCTGCCACAATGCCTGACTATTTTTAGAGACGAGGTCTCGCTCTGGCTCAGGCTGGTCTCAAACCTATGAGACTCAGGCAATCCAACCACCTTGGCATCCCAGTGTGCTAGGATTTCATTTTTAGAGATAATTTATTCTGATTTCACTTTCACTCATTCATTCATTCATTTAGAGACAGGATCTCTCTCTGTTGCCTGGCCTAGAGCGCAATGGCATCATCATAGCTCACTACAACCTAAGACTCCTGGGCTCAGGCAATCCTCCCACCTCAACCTCCCAAGTAGCTGGGACTATAGGTACACACCTGACTAATTTTTCTATTTTTTGTGGGGATAGGGTCTCACTATGTTGCCCAGGCTGGTCTCAAGCAATCCTCCTGTCTTGGCCTCCCAAAGTGCTAAGATTATAGACCTGACCTATCACACCTGGCCTCAATGATATTTTTGAATGGCCTTGCATAATAAGTGGCACTAAGTATATACTTACTAAATGACTAATGAAGATCCTAATTAAAGTATATGGATTTGATAGTGATTAAGTGTTATCCTGGTAATATATACACACACAAAAAGAAAAAAGAAAAAAAAAGTACAGTACTACACCTGGTGCAGTGACTCATGGCTACAATCTTAGCACTCTGAGAAGCTGAGATGGATGGATCGCCTGAGCTCAGGAGTTCGAGACCAGCCTAAGCAAGAACAACACCCCATCTCTAAAAAACAGCCAGTTGTTGTGGTGGATACCTATAGTACTAACTACTTGAGAGACTTAGGCAAGAGGATCACTTGAGCCCAAGAGTTTAAAGTTGCTGTGAGTTATGACACCATGGCACTCAACTGAGGACAACAGAGTGAGACTGTCTCAAAAAAAAAAAAAAAGGTACAGTACTAATATTAATGTTGTAGGGAAATAGCATATCATTCCTATGTGTGACAATTTAAACTTATCTCTTTTCAGAAGACAATTTGACAAAATTCAAATAAAGGTATTCAAAGGAAAAGAGAGTTCTATGGGGATTTAAGGACTGTGATCATGAGTAGTAGCAGTTTCATCTGCTACATTCCAGGCCAAGTTAGTGGACAAGAAGAGACCACAGTTAACATCAGAATAAATGCCAAAGTCCTTCCTATGGCCTACAAAAGGCCTCCATAATATTGCTCTACTCCTATCTCTTCCTATCCTTGAATGTGTTTAGCACCTCCAGCCTTTGTATTTACTTTCTAGCCCAGTGGTTCCAAAACTTTACAGCACATTGAAATTGCTTAGAAATCGTTGAAAAATATTGATGCCGGGCTTCTATCTCCAGACATTCTTATTTAATTGGCATGGGGATAAGATTTGAGTATCAGGAATTTTAAAGGCTCCCCAGGTAATGGTAGAGCAAAGTATGAGTACTATTACTCTAGTTTATTCTTTCACAGATAGATAGCACTTACCACCAAATGATTTACACACATACACAGAGATAGTTTCCCCTCAGTATCCATCTACATGGAGTCCAGGACCCCCATGGATACCAAAATCTACAGTTGCTCAGGTCTCTTATAAAAAATGGTGAAGTATTTCCATATAACCTATACACATTCTCATGTATGTGTTTTTTTCTTTTTTTGAGAAGAGTCTTGCTCAGTCACCCAGGCTAGAGTGCAGTAGTATCATAACTCGCTGCAACCTCAATTCTCCTACCACAGCCTCTTAAGTAGCTGGGACTACAGGCACAAAATATGCTCATTTTCCATTTTCTTTTCTTTCTTTTTTTTTTTTGAGACAGTCTCAAGCTGTGGCCCTGGGTAGAATGTCATGGCGTCACAGTTCACAGCAATCTCAAACTCTTGGACTCAAGTGATTCTCTTGCCTCAGCCTTCCAAGTAGTCGGGACTATAGGTGACCGCCACAATGCCCGGCTATTTTCTTGCCGCAATTCTCATTGTTGTTAAGCTGGCCTGGGCTGGGCTGGAACCCGCCAGCCTTGGTGCATGTGGCTGGGCAGGTTACCATAACCACTGTGCTACAGGTGCCAAACCCTCCATTTTCTTAAGTAGAGACGAGTTCTCACTCTTGTTCAGGGTGGTCTCAAACTCCTGACCTCAAATCATCCTCCTACCTTGACATCTTAGAGTGCTTGGATTACAGGCATGAGCCACCACACCCAGCCCCTCATGTATACTTTAAACCATCACTAGATTACTTATAATACCTAATACAGTAAAAACACTATGTAAATAGTTATACTGTATTTTTTTTATCATTGTATTATCCATAGTTAGTTGAATCTATAAATACAAAACCCATCGATACAAAGGGCTAGCTGGCTATATATGTAGATCAACAGAACAAGGACTATATGTATCTTGTTCAATGCAGTTATTTCCAGAGTTCAACACAGTTATCTCCAGAGTGGGTTCATTGTCTATAAATTCTTAGTGAACAAACAGCCTTTCCGATCTGATCTTTGTTGTTTCTCCCGCATCTACATTTGGTGAGAAATCCTCCACTTCAGTAACAAAGAATTACTTGTGGTGCCCTAAGTTCACAATGTTCTTTACATTGCTATGACCTCTCTCTACCTAGAATGCTTTCTTGTGTAACAAAGTACCACTTTTCCTCACTTACGCCTCCGCTGACCCTTTACTTCCAAGCTGAGCTTAACACCTTATCCTCCAGGATCAGAGGATATTTCATGTACTTCTGCTACACTGGGTATCAGAGTGCATATAATTATATACACACATATGTCCTTAGATCAGCTCCGTTCAGCAGAACTTTCCATGATGATGAGAATGTTCCTTGCTGGCAATGATCAACACAGTAACCACTAGATACATATGAGTAATAAGCACCCAATGGATGGCTTCATGAGGAAATGAATATTATTTTATAGTTAATGGCTATCATATTGATCAGCACAGCTCAAAATCATGATCACCTTTACTGAATGATTCATTTCTATATCCTAAGACATAGGAGTTATCCATAGGTAACGAATGAGTGGACGGAGAGATGAATGAGTGAGAGTTGGCTACAAGATTAGAATACCCACACAATTTTTGGCTCACCAAATGGTAGAAGTAAAAGAAACACTCTAAACCTCAAACAGGGCTCAGCCAGTGGTAGCAAAGGACCAGAAGAACCTCTCTACCCAGTGTTCTTCTATTCTGCCCAACTATATAACTACACAGGAGACAGCAGGGTCTGCCACCTGATTTTTAACTATTGCACTGCACCTTTTAAAAGCTTGTAGCAACTTCCCAACTACAGACAGGTTGGATTTGCAGAGCTAGCTTTGTACTTTAGGACTTAAAAGAACCCCAAGCTACTCAGACACAATTCAGACGTTAAGGGCTCAACTTTTCCCAGCTAAACAAAACAAGTGTGTCATACTCAACCAACTTATAATAATAACGGTCAAAACTTCTATGGCATCTTCTATGTGTAACACACTGCCTAAGCACTTTATGTGTGTTAACTCATGTAATCTTAGAGCAATCCTGTGAGGTTAAATACTACCATTACTGTCATAGCATAGAGAGGTAAACTGCGCACAGACAGGATAAGTGACTTGCCCAAGGTGGACCCAATCAGTGTGGCTCCAAAGTCTAAGCTATTTATCTTTTTTTTTTTTTTGAGACGGAGCCTCAAGCTATCCCCCTGGGTAGAGTGCCATGGCATCACAGCTCATAGTAACCTCCAACTCCTGGGCTCAAGCGAGTCTCCTGCCTC
>CAUYQV010130347.1:0-39192 GCA_963574575.1 Galagoides demidoff
ACATGTGTATATTAGGTTTTCACTTTTGCCTTCACAGAATTAAAAGGCTAAATTTAATGACAATAATAATATTTAACATAAGGACTGAGAACAAAAACCTCATAAAGAATGAAAGAAGATAAATACATTCAGAAAAGAAATTAGATGACTGCTGCAATGAAATATTAAGCAATAATAATAGTAATAATGCAAAGAAAGTAACATTCACATTGTCAGATAGAAGTATGCCTATTATAGAATACTTTGATCAGTTAACTTCTTCTTATTATTTTGTTTTTTCCAAAGTCTCAAAAAAAATAGACAACTAATATTTATAAATAAAAGTAAAAGATAATTTCAAAAAAACAGACCATGCCAAATCTTATAGACAATAGAAAAAGAAATACTTCAAAATCATTCTACTTAATCTGGATACACCTGATATTAAAATTGAAGAAAATATATTATTATAAAAGGGAAATTACAAACATATTTCACTTATAAATGGGGATGTAATATGATAAACATATTAACATGTTGAATTAAAAATTAATGTTTAAGTAATATACTATGGTCAAAATTAAATACAATTTATATGAGAATTAGTCACTATTTTCTTTTTTTTTTGAATACATAATCATTTACTACTTGTTTGTTACAGAATACACAAGACAAAATACAAATAGCAAACAAATTTTTTTCCTTGTTATGTTTTTGCCAAAGTCTAAAAAAAAAAAAAAAGACAACTAATATATATAAATAAAGGTAAAAAAATAATTTCTAAAAAAAAAAAGAAAAACAGATCACGCCAAGTCTTATAGACAGTAGAAATAGAAATACTTCAAAATCATTCTACTTAGTCTGGATACCCCTGATAGTAAAATTAGAAAAAAATATATTATTATAAAGGGGAAATTACAGACATATTTCACTGATGAATAAGGATGCAATATGATAAACAACATATTGACATGGGAAGAATAATCTTTATGTAGCAGGAGTGTGCTAAGGTTGTATGGGAAGAATAGAATCTGCTTTTCTGAAATTGCAGGGCCAGTTCGTCTTTTTTCCAAGGAGATTTTATTTAAAATTTTGTAGACATGGAATGGCTGAGTGAAGCCCACCTTCATGGATGGCTCAAAGGGGGCACTGAGATTCTGCTGACTACATTTACCCAGTGACGACGTCGGAGGGATGCTTCTGGTGGCCTGGGTAACTTGGAATGGTGGCCCTGAACGAACTCTACTATTTTTTTTCCTCTGTGAGTTTTCTCTTGGAAGAGGCAATGTATTCGGTTAGTGTTTGTATGTATGCCTTTTTCTCAGTCAATATTGATTTTTCTTGCTGGATTGCTGAACTCCCAAGAAAAACTCTCCATTTCACAAGAGACCATTTATAAGACAGTAAATACTAGTCATATTCATAAATACCAGATGAAATAAATTTTATGGATGCTTGGGCTTGAATGATGGAATAACTGGTATTATGATGTAGAAATGTACTTGGGATAGAATCGTGGATATCTGAAAGGAATTTCCCATCAGAAATTTTCCAACCAAGTCCCCAAGAGAAGGATGATGGTGATCCATTTTCAAGTTTTCCACTGTGTTTGTGGAGTTCAGCACATCAGATCTTTTGATCTGACAGATGAAATGGGGCCAGCTAGACATCCCTCTTCTTATAAAATATTGGAGAAGTGTATAAAAATAGCATTACTGTGTATTTGAAAACATCTACCTGGATTATTTTTTAAGACATAGGAGAAAGAAGATGGAAAGGAAATGGGGAGAAAACAGAAGCAGAAAGGTCTTCTGACACTTGATCTCTGGATGAGAATTTCTTCTGAAACTAGGGATATTTTGGAGTGCAACTGGCTTCTTTAATTTGCATTGAGATATTTCTCTATTTCAAGAACAAAGAAAGTGTTCTTGAAATGTAGGTAGGCTACAAATCTGAGACTAAATCAAGAAATACATATCAGGGAAAACCCCCTGGGAGTGACTACAAGCAGGACGCTTCACCCACCAGGCAGAAAATCTGAGCAGCCCTCTGATAAGAGTCCACGGTATTGCTGCTGCAGAGGTTAATCCATTCCTGATGCTGCTTTGTGGAGAAGGAGATGATTATCCAGTGTGTCATGTTGAAGGCATAACTGTGTCAGCCCTGCCTAGACAGGCGAGAGGCCCTGGTCAGAATCCCAGATCTTTCCCATCAAGCACAGAATTTCCCCTGGGTTTGCTGGGCATGTCTTAATTCTTGCTAACTGATGGTAATTTTGACCTGTGAGTTAGCAGGAACTGCCCTTTGCATTTCTTTTGGCCTTCGTGCAATCTATTAAGGCACTTAAGCTTCTGCCTTCTACATAAAACACTCCTATTTTTAAAAACAAACTTTTAAGTCAAAAATGACAGGGTTAATTATCCTGAAATATGCTGTTTACAGCCCAAACTCCATAAAACAGAATACATGATTTAATGCACCATCCAAGACAGCGCTGGTTTTCATTTCTGCCCAATCAGGGACTAAATCTATGTCACTCATTCCCCTATGTGTGCTGGGAATGGTTTTATGTTCCATCTTACTTTAAATTATACACATCAAAATCATAATGGGACACAGTCTACTTTGTTGCCAAAACCTGCTAGGTTAGATCATCTATTAAACTCTATTTATTTTTTATGACAAACAAGAAAAATGACAAAGCGGCTACCGACTGCCCACTAATGAGCACCAAATGCCGGCCAGGTCCCCTCATGTTGCACTCATTTGTTCAGGAGTCCAGTTGGCGTCCTCTCTGATGCTCTACCTCCCCAGAATAGTCCTAAGAAGGAGCTGGTTTTCATAAGCTACTGGGGACAGAGCTGGCTCCCATCTGCCCTCTTGCTCAGATTCTGGGGTCAAAAGTTTGATCCAACCTTGACAATGCAAAACTCTATTAAAAGGAGAAAATCTCACGTACCATTGAAGCTGCTTGTCTTGGGGGTCACATATGTGAAATGTAGTATCTAAGTTTGGAAGAGTCACATTCGAATCTTGAAACACTTCCAGAAAGAGTTGCCGATGGGAAGGGGAAGAGGAAATAACCGAGCTGAGGACAGAGGCTCCTAAGGAGGTGGCTTTCAGAGACGCCTGAAGATCATACTTAGAGAATTCAGAGGGGCATTTGGAGATGATTTGATCAGCATTTCATATTTTGATCATGTGCAGATTTTAACATGTTATAAATTTTTGTAGACTTGCTTCAAAGTCTTTCTAAGTTCTATTCAAAATTATAACTCCACTAATGTGTTCAGAGTTGATATCTGGCACAGCTGGTAACGAGCAAATCCCAGAAGGCCCCGTTGGCCACACAGACCCAAAGCAGTCCAGGCCACGTGGCCTTCTGAGATTTAGAGATGCTAAGATTAAAAAAACACAAAAAGGCAGTGTGTGGGCCCATAATCCTAGCAATCTGGGAGGCCATGGCAGATGGATTACTTAAGCTTAGGAGTTTGAGACCAGCCTGAGCAAGAGTCAGACCCCATCTCTACTGAAAATAGAAATATTGTCTAGGTGTCGTGGCAGGCATCTGTAGTCTCAGCCACTCGGAAGGCTGAGTCAAGAGGATCCCCTGAGCCCCACAGTTTGAGGTTGCTCTGAGTAGGCTCACACCACAGCCCTTTACCCAGGGCAATAGAGAGAGACTTTGACTCAAAAACAAACAAACAAACAAACAAAAAAAAAAAACAGAGTGTTTTGCCTTTTCCAGAGCATAAAAACACAGAGGCTAGAGAGGAATATCTGTCAAATCCCCTGGTCCCTGGCTAAAATGGCCCCTAGCCAATGTGACAGACTGAGGGACATACAGACGGCTTTTCCTTCAAAGGGTTTTGGGGATGACATGAAACTTGAGAACATTTATTTTTTAATCAAATCTATTGCCTCCTACCCACAGGTCTTTTCCCTCTGGGTACTATTGTATTTGATGCTGTGCCCCAGGCTTTTGGTGAGAGCAACCAGTTTTATTCATTTATTTTTTCCCTCTGTCTTCATGGGTCATTCCACGAAAAGTTATGAGGGCGATAGCCAGTTGCCATTTTGAATTGGAAATTTGGAGTGCTCTTTCCCCTATATCACCCAGACTTCATTTAACCATCTCTGTGTTATTAATAGATGCCTCTGATGAACTCTATAGGTGAAATACTTTGGTACAAGTGACAAGCGACACGGGAGACGAAGTGTAGGGAAGGTAAAAATCCACGGGTCCTACAGAAACAAGTAGGGAGCAGAGGTTTTCTAACTCTAATTCAAAATACCAAAAAATGCTTTCACATTGGGGTATTTGTGTGCATGGTAGTAGCGTGAAGGTTGGACAAGTATGAAGAAAATAAAGCACTCCCACTGGCTCAGAACGTTCTGGCTTTGCGTAAACACTCAGGAAATGGCCTTTCCTATCTGTTTTCTAATGTGGCTAAGTCTGTTAAAATAATACCTGTGCTGAACTCCTTCCTGCATTGGTAACGTGTGGCCACTGGTTCCTGTCCATCCTTTGCAAAAAGTCAGTGGAGAGAAGGTATCTGAGGATGCCCAGATGGAGGCTGGTGGTCATGGTTTCCTTCACACAACTCCACACGGAAGGTGATTTGATTGAACCAAGTCCTATCTTTGTTCAGTCACTCTGTTCAGTGCCCTCATTAAGGAAACTTTTTTTGCTTTAAATCCTTGACATATAGGCTGGTTTTCCAGATAAAGTATATGATGCCCAAGTAAATTTCAATTTCTGGAACACAATGAATAATTTTTTAGCACGGGTATTTTCCAAACGTTGCATGGGACTTATGGATACGAAAAATAAGTGCTCATTGTTTACATGAAATTCGATTTTCGTGCAGAGTGTCTTGTACTTTTTGTTGTTATTGTTCTGGCTTAATCTGGCAACTCTACCTCTGGGTGCTGCATTTTTAAGTTACTTTAAAAAATCAGTAAGAAAAAAACCAGGAAACTGTGTTTATCTGTTATATCCTCTCCACACCTGGCAAAAGATCCTGCCTATTTTTGCAGGAAAAAAAAATGATTTATGAAAAAATAAAGCAACCATGAGTTTTATGGGTGTTTAGCCATCATATAAACTGTTCGTGAAGTCTATATTGGGGCCAGTTGCATATTACTAATGGGAACCGGTTGGAAAACTTTATTAAAAAATAAGATTGAGGTGATTTTAGGCCACATCAAAAATCAGAATTCTTTTATTACCTTAAAACTATTTCCAGTCAGACTTCAATTTAGTGAAGTTGAAAGTACATTGAACATCTAATTTGTCTTTATATTAATCTCATAAATGGGGGTGAGTTAAGCAAACTCCAACACAAAGCCCAGCTGGCTAGCTGTCTTAAGCAAAAGTAACTAATTTAGCTTAATTTGTCCCCACCCTTGTCTTTCTTTTATTGCTTTCTATTTTAATTAACATTGTATTTTGTTCTAGTGCCTTTTGGAATAAGGCAGGGTCTCAAATGATGCAAAGTAAGTGAAGTCAAAATCTATCAAAGACATTAATTTCCTTTAACCCTTTGGAGGGATGAATTAATAGAGCTTGCTTTAATAGGTTAGACAGGCCTGCATTATTTTTTTCACACATCATTTTTTTTTTCATGAAATGTTGTTAAATACTCAGTAACTTTAACTATGGCTATAGGTGGCACTGATTCGCTGTGAAATCAAAACTCACTTCTCTGTTGTCCCCTCTGGGCTTATTTTCAGGACTGGGAGAGAGTTAGGGTGGGGTGTAGATCCCATTGTTCATTTCTCCTGCTCGGAAGAAAGAACAAAAAGGCTGTGCTCTGATCTCTGAAGTCTCTAATCACAATGGTTACTTTTTTCCTCCTAAGCAAAAGCAATAAATTTGACCACAGTTATTTGTAAAATCCCCGCTAACAGCAAGTGCAGTGCCATAGTTCAACATATTCCACTGGTTTGACCACTGCAGCATTTACACGTTCTACACTTCAGTCTCAGCTGAATTTAGTCCAGATTCCTTGTGGGTTTTAGTTCCCTCACCCACTCCTTAAGGATAAATGAGTACAAAGTCTTCTTAAATGTGACCAAGAAAGGAGGTTGAGGTTCAAGTCTGCTATTTCTTCCTGGGCCGCTGTCTCCCAGCTCTCTGATGGACAGGAGCACAGCAGCAGGCAGGCTTCATGCTCACAGAACAAGTACTCAGAGCCACACTGCGTTCTGGCTCCAGTCCCCAGGAGGGTCCTGGGGGTGGTGCCTTTATTAGTTCCCTTCTGCCTTCAAGACAGGCACACACATCATTCAAACCAGGAGCTTTTCTCTCTGCGAAGCTAGACCAGGTAGGCATGTTGATCAAGAACACCACTCAGTGCTAATCAAGGAAGGTGTGCTTAGTTTGTAGGGGAGGGAGAACCTCCTTGGAACCCTACTAAGTTGGAAGTAATGACGATTTAAGATTCAAGGAGATGCCAATAAAGACATTCTACAGCTTTTTATAGCAGAAAATCAAGGCCAGAAACCCAAGAAGACTTCTGTGGGCTGAAGCACAACTCTTCAGTAGTTTAATCCTGGGACCTGTCTCCTTTGTTTTATTTCGGAGCTTCCTCATCCTTGGCTCCTGATACTAAAGTAAAAAGATGTATGAGGCTTGACCAAAGTTGTAAGTTGTAAAACTAAGAGTAAAATCCAAGGCTGCCTGGCTTTTAACTCGATACTATTAATACATAACTATTCTAAATTTCCAAGGCAGTCACATTTTTTTTTTGTGAGTTTGAACTTGGCAAATTTCAAAGACTACAGTACAAGATAATATTTAAGATCTTACTTTATGCCAAAATAAAGGATACAGAGCTTAGTTTTTTTTTAATGCTGAGAATTGCAAAATTTCAAAACTGGCATCAATTATAAGTTTTTATGCCATTACCACAAGACAGTCAGGAGAGTGTAACTTTGGATGGTAGATGATAGATATATAGATAGATATAATAGGTAATATATTATATAGATATTACAGAGAGATATACTCATGTATATCTCCCATTTTTGTGAGATTTCATAAAACATGTTACAATTAGCATGCCTCAGTACTCCTAAGCAATTTTGGTAATCATTATGTTGATAGCTATGTAGGTATTAATCGAGTCTGTAAATTGCTAACTTGTAGAAACACATTGGACATGATGAGCTGCTACAAAGTAGATAGAAATATCAACACGTTCTGCGCTGTTAATTTTGGAGACGGTACTAAGAGAAGTCTTAGAGACAGTGCTGAGAAAATAAAACTCAGTCATAAAGTAAAAATACGTGAAAACAGTTGTAAGAAGATGTGGTCCCCAAATTTAATTTGTTCCTTCACTCCTCCTTTACATTTGTTTCTAAGAAAAATTTAGTCTTGAATTATGCTGGGTTTTTAGGAATGCATGTCTTGCACAAATGGTAACCGCTCTGTATTTTTCATTAAAAGCATCTGAAAATACGTGCCTCCTTGCCCAGATCTATGAAAGAGTCTTGTGGTTTATTAACTAGAACAGAATTTCCATGAATATAAAGATGCCTATAGCCCCAGAACTTAATAATGCCACACTCACCTGGAACATATGAGTACCTAGTAATTATTTGGTTAATCAATAAAAGAGTGAAATACTACCTCACAAAACACCATCACCAATCCCAAAGATTCACTCCAAACCCCTTCCTCTGGGTCATTGACCTATGTTCTTTCCTGGGAAAGATATCAATACTTCTTTATTCAGAGAATTAACAAGTCATCCCTAATTTTACCCGTCAAAGAACAAGTAATTAAACCATTTTATGTTCCTTTAGTAACACAAATAAATAAATAAATAAGTCTATGGCACAAAATTGTTTCCAAGGCATCAAAGTGTGCCCCCTTCAGGATTTTCTATACAATGCTTTGTTTTGATATTCTTCATTATTATTGAAAATAGATGTAAGAAATAGGTTTTTGAACTATATCTTTGTCCTCATCAAAGGATAATACGTTTCCAGTTATATTACAAAGAGAACCTCTTGAATAAATTAGTATCAATAACCAATAGATTCTCCTGAATAACTGATGTGCCTTCATCTCTTTGCACAGTAAATTGTATAAATAGCAATGCTTCGACTGTGTGTGTCTTATGCTAGAAAACTTAGAATCTGAATTTGTTAATCAGTGTTGCAAGAAGTTAGCCTAATTTGTCCGTACTCTTGTCTTTCTTTTATTGCTTTCTATTTTAATTTACCTTGAATTTTATTCAAGTACGTTTTGGAATAAGACAGGGTCTCAAATGATGCAAAACTAAGTCATGTCAAAATCTATCAAAGTCACTAATTTCCTTTAACCCTTCAAAGAGACCAAGTGCAATGGACTTTGCTTTAATAGGTAAGACAGGCATACTTTTATCTTTCTCACACCATATGTGTTTTTGTAGGCTAGGTGAAATGTTAAATACTCAGTAATTTTCACTTTAGCTGCAGGTGGCACTGACTTACCTGGTATGAAATCAAAACTCAACTTTTCTATAGCTTCCTCTGGCTTATTTTGGGGCCTGGAGCAGAGTCAGGGTGGGGTGTGGATCACATTGTTCCTCTCTCTGGCTCAGAAGCTGTGTGTCAATTTCAATGACCCCTTCATGTAGATGTCTTCTGGTTTCTACCAGCTGCACCTGTATCCTCCTTGACAGTTTCAGCCTGTGTATTTTTCATGGCCCGGTAATTCTCATCTGTTTGGTAATTTGCTACCAAATTCTAATGTACAGAGTTCCAGGCTCTAGACTTAGACTTGTGTCCCTATCCCAAATCTGTCACTTAATAGTTGTGTGACTTTGTTCCTTAAATTCTCTGTGCCTTAGTCTCCTCATCTATAAAATAAGAGTAACGACAGGAATTGGTGGGGGATAAAATGAAGCAAAATACAGAAAATACTTGGCACAGTGCCTAGACTCTATGGCTGGTAGTCACTGGAAGTTTTCTGTTGTTACGTAGTTGCTGTTGTTTATAGCTTCGCTGAGCTCTGTCTGCACCACATCCATTTAACCAGCTCCCCAGCCTCTAACTGACCCCACCCTTTTTGTGGATATAAAGAGTCTATTATTTTAGCCTTGGAGTCTGTCACCAATACTCTCTTAAATTCTTTGGGGGGGGGGCATGTCTAATTTCTAGTGTATGCCTTCCTGTTTTCCTCACTTAGCTTGTCTTGCCATTTTTGAAAAATGGCAGGAGAAAACCCTATTTTGTTTTGCCAGTTGACCATGAAGAGTTGTATGTGTGCTTTTGTTGTTTTCCTTAAAGTGCCAGATCTTTTCGTTTCTTGGCATGCATTTATCCCGGACTTTCGGCAAGCTATTCTAAAATAGTCACCAGGCTGTCTTAGCTTTTAAACTCTTCCTTTCAATTTTTCCCCTAACAAATGTTCCCACTTGGCCATTAAACTCTTTTCATGAATAATAACATGAGGCATTTCTTCTGGTTTTCCTTTTCCCTCTGGAAAGTAAAAACTGCCCTGACAACTGCTCACCAGTATTTTGCCTCCGATTCCTTCCTGCGAGACTCTTGGTTATGACTCAGTGCCAAGTTCCACATATTTCCTTCCATCTGGACTATTCGACAAAGCTGCCTTCTCAAAAACTTTACCTCTTCTGGTCTCTGTTGGGTTTTTTTTTTTTTGCCAACCTAATTGGGTTCCCAATTGCCCAGTTCTTTCTACCCAAAAAATATTTGATGAACCTATACTGTGTGTCCAATTCTCTGCTAAGTGAAGAGGACTCCTTGGTGCCCAGAGCAGTCTTCCCAACTGACAGGGAGCTGCTGTCTGGTGAGAGTTAATTACTGTTGGTGGCTGAGTTCAGATAGGGGGGATGAATTTAACAGAGGTTCCCCATCCAGCTATGTTGGTTTAGAGGAGACTTCCTACTGAGGGAAATCAGCTAAGATAAATGGAAAAGTAATTTCAGTCATGCACCATATAACATTTTAGTGACGGACAAACTCTACATATGACAGTGGTCTTATAAGAAGATTATAATGCTGTATTTTTACTGGACCTTGTCTATGTTTTGATATATTTGACAGACATGCTATACAGTTTGTATCCTAGGAGCAACAGGTACCCCACTTAGCCTAGCCATGTAGGAGGCTATACTATCCAGGCTCGGACAATACAAACTATTCCTGTTATGTTTGCAGAACAAAAAGACAAAATCACCTGGTGACTCATTTCTTAGAATGTATCAATGATTAAAGGACACAAAATATATTACATTATAAGTATCCTTCCTCTACAGTGGCTATCAGGAGCATTTTTCTATAAATTGAATGATAATGAAGTAGAGAAAACACATTAGCTAACTCTTTCAAGAAATTTGGCCATGCAAAATTGGGAAGAAGTAGGGCTGGAGGAGAGGGAACAAGGTGAAGAATATCAGGGACTCGCAGAGCAAAATCTTCAGAGACATGAAGAAACCAGATGTCTGGATATTACCCAAAGAATAGTATTGTGGCAACAACTGATGGGCAGAGCTGTGAGGACAGTAGGTCATGGCCAGGGCATGAGTGGCTAAGAGGAGGTGGTCACCAGATCTGAGGAGATAGTCAACAATGGAGGTGAGGGCGGCACCCACGGCTCAGTGAGTAGGGTGCTAGCCCCATATGCCAAGGGTGACAGGTTTGAACTCGGTCCCAGCCAAACTGTAACAAATAAATAATTAGGCATTGTGGTGGGCACCTGTAGTCCCAGGTACTTGGGAGGCTGAGGCAAGAGAATCACCTAAGCCCAAGAGCTGGAGGTTGCTGTGAGCTATGATGCCACAGCACTCTACCTAGAGCGACAAAGTGAGACTTTGTCTCAAAAAAGAAAAGAGAAAGAAAAACAATGGAGCTGAAGCCATCTGAGATCAGAGCAGGATGAAGGGTAGGGAGGAAGTCAGTAGCAAGGACTGAAGAGTCGGTACATTCAATGAGAGAGAGCAGCAGTCGTACCAACATCCACAATGTGTGATGTCAAGTCCAGTCTGTTACTTCCTGCGTGATCTCGGACTATTTACCTTGTTCTGTAAGGCTCACTCTACTCCTCTAGGTGTGGGAAAAGTCATGATGTGCCTACTGGGATTTGGGGAGCTATTCTGTGAAAATAAAGGCACATGGCAAGTGCTTACAGGAGAAGTCAACACATTAAGTCATTAAATATCAGACTCTAGGTTGAGGAGCCCGAGTGAGTGTAAAGTCTCATAGAAAGTATCTAAAACAAAAGCAAAGCAAAATACACAACCATAAGGATCAATTTATGGCTCCTTAACCCCCTGCCTGCGTGGAGAGACCACACAAAAACATCAGTTTGTTGGCTATAGGGAGAGACATTTGTTAAAGGACTTTCCCTAAAGAAAGGGGAGCTCAAAGTCCTTTCTTGGCCCTGTCTATAAGCAGGTAGAGGCTTTAATAAAACTGCTTGGGAGCTTCCTGCCTGAGCCCTGTGGAACCAGCGATAGAATCGACTTAGGCTCTTACTTCCTCCCAAGACACCTGAGGGGTACCTGCTGGTGGACTGGAAGGCCAGAGGCAGGACCTCTGTGTCTGGCTCAGCCTGTATCCCTGGCGAGGTCAGGGTAAAAGCTGAGTCAGCACTTCCAGTGGCACCAAAGTGAGAGTTGCTGTGTTGCAGATTCAGTCCTGTCCAGATGGGCTGACCGAATGGGCAGAGAGCAGGTGGAGGAGGAGGGTTGGTGCCCAGGGGCTGCAGAAAGAGCAGCAGCAGCCCATCAGGTGGGGGCAGGGACGGGCTCTGAAGAACCTCCTCGCACGCAGGCTGCCTTCTTCAGGCCGTGACCCTGCCACTGCGACTCTGAATGAACTTGGAAGCTCTGCACGTTTTATCAGTCTCCTTTCCAAATTGAGACCCTGCCTGAATTTAATGTGACTAAGAATTTTATTACTTTGGAACAATGAGAAAATTTGTGGGACCATGTGGGTTTTTTTTTCAAAAGATGGAAAAGAACTACAGAGGTACAGTGAGGGATAAAATAAAAGATTTTTATTTGCACACCCATGAGCTCTGTGTGTTCAACATCCCATCACATTATTGTTTAAAGGAGTGAGGACCTGCAAATGAAGACATAGCTGTGTCCTATGAATCCTAAAGAAATAGAAGTTGGAGAATTTAGTAAGCTCTAGAAGCTGCTCTGAGGAGAAATACAGTACATGGGAAGGGCATGAATGTGGCTCTCAGAGAAGAGTCGTGGGGGCCAAGTCTCAGTCAAGGACAGAGAAAGCAAGAAGTTTTGTAAACAGGCTGACCTAGGGCGAGTCTGTCCATCAGGAACGGGTGAGTCTGAGTGCATGTAAGGGAGATGAGTCAGGGGAGAGCAAGTGGAGAGCAGCATGGGCAAGAGAAAGAGGGGAGACCAGTTAATAGAGACAGAGATGCTCTCATCTCCACCGGGGACTTAGGACAGAAGCAGGGACAGGGCAGGTGGGTTTCAGAGGACTGAAGACCAGGGCCTGAGCCTCTCCACAAGGTCAGCAAAGACTGGTTTGGTTGTGCTGAATTCTGCAGGTTTCTGCTGTCATTTCCAATTCCAGCCCCAATACATTTAAATGGCCAGGGACCAACTCTTGCAATGGTGTTAATATAGCTCTCTCCAATATAGATATAGATACAGATGTATGATTCAACAGCTGCCACCTGTTATTTGATGTGATGGCAATGGTCTAATAAGGTCCAGGGAAATAGCACCAGTGCATGTTCACTGGGGACGTGGTCAGGGGTGATAACCAACCTGCTCACAACATATTTCTGCAAGTTTGAACTGCCTGGGCTGTTAGGCTTCAAGAGTTTTTCTCTCAGCCAACTCACACCTGTAATCCTAGCACCCTGGGATAAAAATCCTGCCTCTGCTAGGGCAGGTGGATTGCCTGAGCTCAGGAGTTCTAGACCAGCCTGAGCAAAAAATGGAGTCTCTACTAAAAATAGAAAAACCGAGGCAAAAGGATCACTTGAGCCCACAAGTTGGAGGTTGCTGTGAGCTATGATGTCACAGCATTCCACCCAGGGCAACAACAGCTTGAGAATCTGTCTCCAAAAAAAAAAGAGTTTTTCTCTCCAAGTGCCTGCACATGTGTGTGTGTGCGTATGTGTGCACGTGTGTGTGTGTGTGTGTTCTTGCACTTTCTTCCTAAAACTAATCAATAAACAGGGCACTTGAGGACATGTGAGGCTATGGAGAGTGAGCTCTTCTTCCTCCTTGGCCTCCCATCCCTGTGGTTCCCAGTGGTGCCTCTTGCTCTCTTTTCTATAATCTCTGTTGAGGCTTCTTTGTGTTGTCACGTGGCCTCCTGTGCGATGGCCATGGTTCACATCACTGCTTTTAAGTTCCAAGTGTAGGAATGAGAATCCCACCGCCTGTTTCTCTGTCCACTGCAAAGATCTGCCTTTGGGAATCCTGCCCTAATGCCAGGGGAGCAGGGTGGGAATGAGCATGGAAGTGGCTGCTTGGAATGAGACTGTCCCCAGCCCTCACCCTTTGCTCCAGCACCTTCCCAGGCTCCCGCCCACTTAGCTACAAAGAAACATGTGCCAGAAAGTGGTATGCTCTGGAATTAAGCAAGTCACAGGCAAGATGTCCGTATTAGTTGGTTATGAGTTGCATTTTATATGAATTGTGTGTTGCTTTGTATTTCACTTGGAAATTTCACAAACATTTTTATGTCCAGTGTCTCCGGCATGATGGTGAAACATGCATATAAAGGCTTTAGTAGAGACAGACCTGAGTTCAGCCCGGCTTCTCCACTAGCTAGCTATGTGGCCTCAGACTGCTTGGGAAACTTCTCTGTGTCTTATTTTTCTTATAGGAAAAAGATATTTTTAAAATAATCTCTTTCCTAGAATTGTCTTGGAGACCAAGAAAGATCCTCTATATAAAATTCTTAACCCAACGACTGAGACTTAGTAGACAGTTATTATTATTATTATCATTCACCATGGTACGAATTCCACAAGGGCTATATGCTTATCCCCATTTGACAGATGAGGCAAGGCAGAATCAAAAAATTGAGGGGCTGGTGCCAGGCCATGTAATGAAACAGCCAAATTCAGTGTTCTTTTCACTGTGTTTTACTTGATTTGTATTTCAGTATTTAGTGACAGGTCATCCTAGATATTAGCTATCCATCTATCTGTCTCTCATCCATCCATCCATGTACCTTTGAATCTACCCATCCGTTCATCATCCATCCATCCATCCATCCATCCATCCATCTTTACGTTCCTTCCTTCCTCCCTCTAACTTTCTACCAATCCATCTATAGTTTTCTTTTAATCACACAAGGATTAAATCATTCTGTTGTATTCACTGGCTGTTTGTGAGTCAGAAAAAAACCTGGCCTGAGTCTAAACAGCCTTTAAATCATATATCTCTAAAATAAACAGTTCTTTTCTTAAATTCTCCATTTTTGTTGACCATCAGTGGAGTCTACTCTCCTTCAGAGATTAGCTTAGAAGCAACCAGATAATTCAATTCAGCACTTGATGCTTTAGCTATTTTTATTTGTAAAATAAAAATTTACTACTTGCCCCTCCAAAAGGGGCCCTGGGGGCTTGAATGTTCATTAGCTCTGCCTTCTGCAGGAGGTGGTGTCATCAGCTTCCTAGACAGAGGACTGCTCAGAAATGAAAGAGACGTCACAGCAAGAACACAGCCTGGTGTGGAATCTAAACACTCTTTAGTCGAACATCAGGCAACAGTTTAGACTTCTGAGTTTTCTGAGTGTGATTTGAGTGAGCCAGTCTGGCCCGCCACCCACGTTTTTGGCAAGCAGTGTGGCTTACAACTGACTATCCTCCATCGGCTCCCGTGTGTGACATTCTAAAGGGCTTGGGCAGGAAGCCAAGAGTGATGTCATTGCTGCTGTTATCAGATGCTATGAAATCCACACATAAGGGCCCTGGATGCGGACTGCCTGGGTTTGAATAAAGGAGGGGCAGGAATTTCATCAAGAGTCTTTGCTTGATAACTGAGTGCTCCAAGCCGCCAGTAGGTCCTCAGTAAATATTTGAGGATAAGACCCACCGACCTTGGAAATCAACTTTCCACTGACTCTCAAGATAGCTCTTTTATTCTGCTGGTGACTAATGAGTCTGGCTCCTTCTTTCTACCACCTCCTGAAATGCCTACCATTCACAAAGAGTCTGCACGTTCCTCTGCCAGACACATTTCATTTGGCAAAACTTAGGTTATGAGGTCATAATGTCAATTTAGGAAATGAAAGATGCATTTCTCTAAGATATCTTTTGCTTAGGCTCCAAGGTAAAGGTGCTTAGACCACATTGGGAGAAATGTTCCACTTTTGTGTTGTCAATAGCAGTGTGTGTGTAAATTCTGCACACTTTCCCTGGGTGTCACCATCATTCCCTATGCTCCTATTCTCACTTCCATCATGAAGACTCTAGTGTTTATATCTGCAGGCCAACACTACACTCTGTTATTCTTCATTACTTTTATCACAGCCATCTTCACTAATGTATCATGGCCGCAGGCCACATGTGTTCACTTAAATGGGGTTAATCTATCTATATATCAAGATTTTTTAGAAGTTTTATATCACTAGCACATAAATGGATAACTCCATAATAGTTATTATAAATAGCAACTATTTAGATGCTCAAGGCACCAGGTGGTCACCAAGTTCTGTTAATTTGAGCTCAGAAGTTACCTAAATCTGGGCTTATTTCTATTCTCCTACTGCCTTGGGACTAGATTTGGAAATGGCCTCCTTCCCTTTATTCCCTTTTACTCCAGCTACCCCAAGCTCTGTGTGCCACATTCCATTAGTCTAGCGTGCACATTTTCCCACATTTTGGTCTCTCTGACGTCAAGATGAATGTTGCAAATGATTACATCTAAGGTCCTTTGACTGCCTTTTTTTCCTTCTCAGCAGTACATAGGAGAATAGAAACCTACAACTGATGTATCTTCAATCTGAGGACGCGTGACGGTTCCCTGCACATGCCTGGTGCATGTCCTTCCTTCTGCCCAGGATGCTCCTCCCCACTCTGCATTTCGTGACCTCTTGTGTTGTAAGACTCAATGAGTCTTATAAGGCTCAACTCAGGGACTTCCTTGTTTGAGAAGCTCTATCAGACCAACCTCTCCTCCCCCACATCTGCCTCAGGCATAGTCTTCTCTGAGTTTCCATAGTATTGCATACATATCTCTATTATCCTATCTTCACACCTTATTATAAATGTCTAGGTGGGACTCTGCCTCACTTTCCAGAAGCTCCTCTCTATAGGTGGTGGCTGTGTCACACTCACTGATAGGTATGGGCAATCCGGAAGCTGATTAACAGTACATACAGGCCGCATGGTGTCAAGTGGTCCTCCCCTGTGTGCCTCTGCTCCTTTACCTGAGAGATGGGACACTACCATGAGCAGGTAGTTACTGGGGGGATGAAGGGAGTTAATGCAGACAGGGGCCTTGCAGAAGAGCCTGGTATATAGCCATCACTGCACTGCCTTAGCTCTTAATATCAATCTTTCTATGTACAACTCCAGCATGAAACCAAACTAGAAAGAAAAAATTAGAATTAAAACTACTTCTCAAGCTTTATTTTAAGAAAACGAAACTTGCTGCTTTGGGACCAGAAGGATACCCTGTTCATGGAGCTGGTGGGAACTCTGCATGGTCCAAATAAAATGTGTCATTTTAAGAGACACAGATCATGATACTAATTTATCTATTAAAGCTCTTTAAGAGCACAGAATCATGCTAAGTGTTTGGTGAAAAACCAGCTTAAAAGTCACAATCTTTGCCTTTGTAATTTTTCTACATCCTACAAAGTTACATTTATTTAAGATTTGGATAAATGAAAACAAATACCATCACATAGAAATGAAAGCAAATTTGTCTACCAGCTGACATCATTTGAAATCTTGTGCCCTGTGTGTTTTCAAAGAAGGCTGCATGAGGCTAATTAGAAAAACAAAAACAAAGGGAAATTGTAGACACATCTGGCTCATGCCACATTTCCTTTTAAAATTTGAGTTATTTGACAAGCCTCATCTGAACCTTGTTGCCTAGTGAAGAGATGGGACATTCCTTTCATATGTCATTAGTGACAGGAAACAATAAGCTATAGAAAAAAACTAGTAAGGGGCATGGAGGAATAGTTTACAAAGGTCACTTTGTAATTTAACTTATAAAAAGAAGTATGTAATTCTAGTCACTAAATACTAAAACAGTGTACACTTGGTCTATATCCATTGCCAGTCTATCAGAAAGACAGAGGGAGAGGGTAAAGGTCTAGGAGAGAGAGTTTCCATGCAAAAATGCGTCCCTCTCATCCCTCTCCAGATGTTGGGGCTAAGTCACCCTTTCAGTGTCATATGATGTTTTCATATTCCTAGGAATCTCTCAAGATTCTGGTTTTTGATGCTTTTCCCCAAGGACAGATACATTCAGGTTGAAGATCAAATGTGGCCTTCAAACAAGATTATCTTCTAGCCTTGTCCCTGGAATGAATTTAGCAACTAGAGTATCCCTTATCTAAGCAGTTCTTTTAAGTTTATTTTTCAATACCCTTAATTTTAAGTACCATGAAACATCCAGCAATCAGTAGTAAGGAAGCAGAGTATTGTCATGTTCTAGGCGTCTAACAAGGTTTGCTGTTGATTTAAGGAGTCTATAGTACACTAGTCAAGAGCTGGTCCCAGGAGGTAAACTTGAGAGTGCTGGCCAGCAGCTAAGGCAGAGCAAGGCAGCTTGTGGGGACATACCATCATACAGACAAATATAAAAAGGGCATGAAAAACCCTCAAGTCACTCTTCACTGTAGGGAAAATCGTGTGATTTGGAGAACTGCTAATGAAGTAACAAAACAAAAACAAAATAAAAACCAGGGGTTGTCATCGCCCTGCATGTTGCTCCATCCTCTAAGAATGAAGAATGTATCCTTGTATATATTGGTGTAAGGGAGAAGAGGTATAGAGAGACTTAATTTTTTGGTGCTGTCACTAGTTCTCTGTCTTTGGAACACTAAGTTGGTCTTGACCATGTTGGGTACCAGGCACTTAATTCTGTGTCATCTCCACAGGTGCCTCTCTTGTAAAGTCTCGATAATGTAACCTTGAGCATGGTTCAGTTTTTGACCTCATTTCCTATAAGCAGGCATTTCAAAGCTTTTCATCCTCCTGCACTGTGTCCCCTCCGCTTTCATTCTCAGCAGTCTAAATCCCCTCTTTTTCAGAGGATTGGAAGTTCTCAGAACACCCTTTGCTTTCTGCGATGCCTGACACGGAAGCTGAGTCTCCGTCATGGCCGTCCTATGTGGGGATGCTGGCTTAGGGATGCGCTCTCCCTTCCTCAGTACCACCCTGCTTCTCTCTCCTAGCTCTCGCAGTTCTTTTTATGGTCAATGTTTTATTTTCTCACCTTCAAATGTCTGAAAACTTTTTTTTCTTTCTCTGTTCCTTTTAAACACCTCCTTGGTTTTTCTCAATGATTCCCTCGGTTTTAATGTTTAGGGTTTCAAGACGCTCTTCCTCACCTGTCATTTTTTCAGAGTTTCAAACCTATGTGCCCACTGGCTTATGATGAGCCTCCCCATTAGGAAGCCTTTTACAAATCAGCCTGTTTGCAATGAACCCACGTCTACCTTCCTCTCATGTTACCAGCCTCAGTGAATGGTACCAACAGAGCTGCAGTTGCCCAAGCCTGGATCTTAAACCTTGTCTTTGCTCTTTCTCAGTCCCTTCATCTCCAAAACATTTGGGTCTAGCTTCTAACTCAAGGCAAAAATCATCTTTCACCAGAGTTAAAGGAAAGTCATTCTCTGGACACTTGCTGAAAACTACAAAGCATATTTTATTCAGGATACTACAGTGGGGAAGAGAGACTGAGCTCACTCTGACCTGTGCAAAGGGAGTGGAAACTTCAAGGAAGAATAAGGGAGGGAGGAGGAGAAGACAGTGGGATCTGAGCGAAGCCACAGAAGTGGAAAGTTGCAAAACAGGAGGAAAGGGGTTGACACGCTGGATCAGGCATCTGTGTTTTCTAACTGGTGCCTGCTTAGGATTCTACCCACCCATGAAGATAGGGGCTCTATTTGTCTTGATGAGTTATTTCAAAGGAAGGCTCCTGAGTCCTGGAAAAAGATATTTCTGGATTATAGAAGATACAGCTCAAAAAGAACAAAGAAATAAATTACAATTCCAAGTTTTCTAAGAAAAATGCTCTAAGGAAAGAGAAGTCAGAGGTCTATAGTCCGGTTTGGGCAGAAATGAACCACCCTCCTCAGGCAGGTATCTGTGGGTGTGGGCCAGCCCCGTGGGGCATAGCTGTGAGCTGATAAATGCTGTGTTAGTGTTTGTTCAAGTGTCTTGCAGGGATGAGTGGGACATGCACAAATTGTACGTGCTGAATGTTATGGGTCCTTCCAGGCCAAGGTCAAAACCTAGTTGGGAAGAGGGCTCAGAGGAAGCTGATTAGACTTTAGTGAAGGAGAGAGCCTTTGTGGGCTCAAAAACACAAAAGCTGTGTAGACTGCCAGAAGAAGGCTTCCCACAACTCCTCCTCTCCGTGTATCCTCCTGCCACACCTTCCAGCGAGAGGGGGAGTTGACTTTCTTCTCCTTAACTATGGTCTGGAACCTTCTTTGGACCCATAGAATGTAACATATCTCTGTCCTTTAAGAACTCTTTCACTTTCTGGAGCCTCCAGCCATGATTCACATGCTCTGACTGTCCCACTGGACAGAAAGGCCCAGCCGGCCCAGCTCAGGTGCCAGACGTAGGAGCATGGATGTTCCAATTTCAGCCAAGCCCCCAGCTGGGTGGAGCCATGTGAGGACCTTTGTCTGTGCCCAGTGAGTGACAGATGGGCCACTGTCCAAACTGCAGAATCATAAACAAATGAGAGTGGTTGTTGCTTCAAATCATACAATGTGAGGGTGGCACATTTCACCTCCAAACACAAACCCACTTGCACATCTCTGCCACGGGTCCCTCTCTTCATGGTTTCTTCACTTTGTTTGGGGCATCCAGAGGAATCCTGGGACAATATTATACTTTCCTATTATGTTTTAGTAACTTGAATAAAATTTGTTAACTTTGTGCCATTCCAGTTATCGGCAGTTTTGATGACTTTTCTTTCTCTAATACTCATGCTCAGATCTGTTCCCTTTACATTTCCTTTTTCAAGTTTAGAAACAGAACCTTTATCTTCATAATGGGGTATTCCATGGAGGTGGATGTAATTAACGAGATGGGTAATGTGAGGCCACTCTTACAGTTTCTGATCTACCTCCTCAAAACCAGGTGTCACACCACCAAGACCTAATTAAGTCACACCTATAATTCTGGCATCTGGGACCCCAAGGCAGGAGGCTTGTCTGAGCTCAGCAGTTCAGAACCAGCCTCAGGAAGAATGAGACCCCCATCTCTACTGAAAATATAAAGACTAGTTGGGCATTGAGAGGGGAGCGCCTGTAGTTCCATCTACTTGGAAAGCGGAGGCAAGAGGGTCACTTCAATCTGGGAGTTTGAGGTTGTTGTGACCGAGGCTTATGCTGTAGCGTGCTAACCTGGGACAACATAGTGAGACTCTTCTGTTTCCAAAAAAAAAAAAAATCCCATAGCAAGTGGGATAATTTCTCTTATTACTGTGGTGAACCATTAGATATTTAAGGTTCTTTCTGGTGTAATAGCAGAAAGAGTTGAAAGGATTGGAAGTTGCATGCTGGCATACAGGCACAGACATACAGCATGGGCATACAGGCAGGGCTTACACACATGTGCTAGTGTGGAGAAGCATTACTTAGGGGTAGTGAGGACACATCCCTGACCATAGAAGGGGCAAAGCCTCAACATGCAAAAAAAACCAGAGCTGGTAGTTTCCCTGTGTTTTTCCCTATATTGTCTTTGTCAGACCTCTGCAAGGCTTGTGAGAGGCGAAGCCACAGTGGCCTCAGTGGGAAACTGCCCCCCAAGGCTCTACAGAAAGTCAGGAGGGAGGGCAGAGAGTGAGGAGAGCAACTAGACACCAGAGGGCTGCAGGGCAATGGTTATTAAAAGGAATGGCTACCAGAGAACTGCCCAGCATCTGCCAGCAGCCATGGTGCTCGCATGAGAACGGGACCAGACCTGAGCCTCTATGGATGCCAAGTTGTAGGAAGGAGGCCTCCATCTTCCACTTCCCACAGCCTCCCACAAGGGAAAGCAGCCTCTGGCCCCTGTGGCTCTGCCTGTCTCCAGAAGGAGGGGGGATGGGCTTGGGACTTGGCCTACTCTGTGGGATTCCACAGAGTGGAAGCTCTGAGGGATGAAGCTAGATGGATGAAGCTCTGCTTGAGCCAGCTGATGTTGATGGCTCTGAATACAACCTGAACTCACACACCTCGTGAGCTGTGCAAAGACAAGGCTCTGTGAGTGGCATTGGTCTTCACTGCTTTGGAGATAAATTGCAATTTTTGCTCATCAGAAAACCCCAGAAGTCAAAGGGAGCACCCAGAAATTTGTCCTCTGTTGGGTCAAAGCCTTTGCATCTCATAGGAGTGCAGTGAATGCAAGATAGGGTCTAGACCAGGGGTGGGAACCTTTTCATGTCAGAAGGCCACATTAATTTAACTATAATCAAATAAGGCTGCATTCAAGAAACTACAACTAGATATGGTTAAAAAATGTACATTATTTTATAAAATTCTGCGTGCTTAATAATTTCAAAAAATGAAAGTTATGGGTGGTGCTTGTGGCTCAAAGGAGTAGGGCACCAGCCCCATATACTGGAGGTGGCAGGTTCAAACCTGATCCCAAGCCAAAAAAAAAAAAAAAAGAAAGAAAGAAAATTATTTGTCAATTTACAGTTAATTCACCTTTTCACGACTTTGTTTTGTCTACCTTTTGTTGGAAAGCATTTGAATATTTGGTTGCAGCATGGAGGGCGACAGTTTCAGGTGATCCTCTAGAAGGGTGTTAGTCATTTGTGACCTAAAGGGTATCTTGATTTGAGTTAGGTAGGAGAATGTAGATTCATAGCAATAAGTGGTTGAAAAAGAAGAAAGCGATTTTTCTGGCAAGTTGCTGAATGAAGGCTTGGATATTCTACTGAATTTTTCCATATTTTAAATATATCTTTCTTAGCATTAAACAAAGACTTTAAAAAGTCATCTACAGAGAGTTCAGTCAATTCCTTCTGTATTTCTTTAGGTGCCTTGGTGATATCAACTCAGTGAGGCTGAAATGCTATTTTGAGTGTGTTCCAAAGGTCTATAACATCTGTGTGTTCACCAAATGATTCTTATATATCATCTGTTCATCAATGACCTTTGCTAAGTGGGGAAAATATACACTGAAATTTCCTTTTAAAAAAGAATGTTTTGAAAAGATAACTTTTTTTTTCAAAATATTTGGATTTTTTGCCATGTATCATATACAGATTTAGTTTTGCCTTGCAAATATTCAAGTAGTTTTGACTTGACATGATATAACAAAGAAATGCTAATTCCTATAGTAATCTCTCAGATTGCCAATTCTGTTCTTGAAAAAAATTTAACTATCTGTTCTTACAGAGATAAAGTTTTGACTAACACCTGTCCCTGTGACAGCCAAATGCACATCAGAATGGTACAGCAAATCCACACTGAATACTTTAACTTTAGCTTGTGATGAAGCTGATTGTATTGTGTTGTATTTGTACAAATGTAGCTGACAGTACTTATAACTCGATGTAAAGTGTCTCTTAAAATAGTAGTTTTAGCACAGAGACTGTGCTGATGCAAGATACAAGGAAAAGAAATGGGAGCATGTGGAACTATTAATCTGCGCAGTAAACCCTTCATGTTTTCCTGTCATGGAAGGTGCACTATCTACATATACTCAATAAATCTATCAAATTCAGTGCAACTTCACAACATTTATCTTGAAAGTTGTTGAAGATATGTATTCCCCATGTTCTGTTCACAAGAGTGCTCAAAGTGAGTAATTCTTGGCAGCAAAGAAAAATCTTCCCTTATGACCCGAATAAAGTGCAAAATCTGTACCAAGTCAGTAGTATCAGTTGACTGAAAGTGATTGTCAAGTATATGAGTTTTCAATCTGTGGTTCACCCTTTTAACTGTACTAAAGGTTCATGGCATCAGGAAAATTGAGAACCATTGGTCTCTAGTATATATTTTCCTTTTGAAGTATTGCATGAAGTTGTTCTGTTAAGTTAAAGGCTAACTCATGCTGCTGATAAGTTATGGTTCTCCTCAAAAGAGACAGTTGTTTGTACTTTGAAATATTATCAGAGTCCAAGCATCTTATAACTTTGACAACACATTCTTTCACAATTGCATTCTTCCATCAATTACGTCACTGAATTGCTTGCTTTTTCCCACAAGTACGTAAGCTAATTTAATAAGCTGCTTCAGTAGCATTATTTCCAGGTCTTATTACTGCTGGAAAGAATTATCTTTGTTTTTGCTTTCATCTTTTAATTTTTACAATACAATCTTTTGTGCCTCTCCCTCTAATTGAAAATACTTGTGGTCTTTATGAGTGTTGTAATGCCGATAATCACTTGATTTCTTTAATATTGATATTGTAGTATCATAAAGCAAGTAAATCATCTTATCTTTAGCAGAAATTAGATGACATTGCATTCTCCAGTCTTCATTAAGAAAATCTGTTTTTTCTTTTCAAGGTTCTGTTGGTCTTCTTTGACACAATGGGCTGTTAAGCAAACAGAACTAAAGATTATTGTTGAGCTGTAACAATTCAACTATTCACAAATCCTGCTTCAAACAGAAACATAGGGCACCATTGTCAAAAGACAATAACAACAGACTAGAGTGCTCAACGTCCATAAATTCTCACTGACCAGCCTTATGCAGTAGTGGTGCCAGTCAGGTAGTGGGAGTTAGAACTAAATCATGAGTGTAGAAGCCATCAATTTAACAATTTAACTGTAATGGCTTACTAATGTTCTAATTATGCCAGTTAATCTGGGAGGATTATTTTATTGAAATTTACTTTATTCTTTGGCATTTTGAATAATGCATTCATTTTGAAAGTAAAATAAAAATATAAATGACAAACAAAAACATATTAATAAAAATAAAAGGATTTCTTCTGTAAAATTTGGATTCAGTCAAAAGGCCACACTTAAAGACCCAGAACGCCACATGTGGTGTTAAGGCCACTGGTCCCCCAACCCTGGTCTAGACTCTGATGTTACAAAAGGTTTCAGACCACATTCTTTTCTTGCTTTCCAGGGAAGCTTGAGAGAAAACAGCTGTTTTCATTGTGGCTTAACCCCAATTTCCACAGCCCTATCATTTTGTTTGTTAGAACACTCCTCTCTTCCTCTTCAGTCTGAATTAATCCAAAGAATAGAGAGAGAGTCACATCCCTGCATTGGAGATGTGGGTTATTTTTCATGCGCTTCAATTTGAGGGGCCCTGGAGGGAATTCAAATATTTGTTCCTCTCCCATTAACCAAATTCCTTTGAGATTTTCCTGGTCAACTCTGTTCAGACATTTACACAATCTAAAGTTTTAATTTATGGACATCCTGGTTTTAGAAAATGACCATGTCTCCAGACTGCAGTGTAGTAGTGGCTGTGGTGTTTAGGCTACATGGGTAAAGTCAACTGTTGTAGCTAAGAACTCTCTTTCCTCCCCTTCCCCCAGAAGGGCTTCCTTGATTATGGGAAGTTAATCTTCAAATCTAAGATTTTTTTCTGTTTGTCCTTTATTTAAATGGCACACATATTTTTAAGCATCTAATGAAAATGATTGCCCTTTTTGTTTATTACACCTCTTCTAAGGCTATAGAAATAGGCTTTTAACTAGTTTCTCTAGTCTGTCTCTCCCTTTGAGTTTACATTCTTTTCCTCCCACCAAGAGATTATTTTTTAAATGCAAAACAGAGCATGTTTGGCCTCTGCTTAATTGCGTTTGTCACTCACAGGGGAGAGTTGAGCACAAGACAGAAAACTCTTCACCAGGGGTTAGCAAGCTTTTCCTATAGAAGACCAGGCAATAAGTAGGATTTGTGGGCCCCAAACCAAAATCCAAGTAACTATTCTAACAGAAAGGCTAATAGTCTTTTCCACATTTTACATTTGAAAATGTAAAATATTTTATCCTTAGTTGGAAAGCTGAATGAAAACAGGCAGGGGATTATAGGTTGTGGCCTCCAGCCGAGTGGGCTAGTTTTGTATTCTCATCCATCTCTTCTCCCCACTTTCGCCTCCAGCCATTTTCCTTTCCTGCTCTCTGTGCCTCCCCAGGAATCTCCACCAACTCCAGGTTGCTTCATGCTCTGCTCTTCAACTCCAGCTGAAGACACTTGTCTTCACCTGGCCACAGATGAACCCCACTGCACAATCTCAGGGAGGGAGGGCAGGTGCCCACAATGGCTGCCACCCTCAGTGTGAGTCCTCCACACCTTGTGGGACCTTCTGACACTGTCCCCATCAGACTTGCTGCAAGTTTATTGGCCTGTTTGTCTTGAATGTAAAATTCCAAAATCCTTGGGAGCAGAGACATAGTCTAAATTACCTTGGAATCCCCTGGGCAGAGTAATGGGCCTGGGATATTGTGATTAGTCGCAAATCTTGAATTGGCCTGGTATTTGTTGTCTGTAAGGAAAATAGGAACATAAGACGGACAGAAAAAGAGTGAGGAGGATAAGTAGAATCTAGATGGCTGGCGGGTTACCTTTTTCTTGTAAGTATGTCCTTTCTCCACCCCCACCCCCACCCTGCTAAGTTTTCCCCTAAAACAAACACATTCCTGTGGCAGCTTCACAGAATAAACAGACCCATTCATGGATGCAGCCTGAGTATCCAACTTAAGGTCAAGGTTAAGGTTTGGTTCCAGTTTCACTCAGTTTTGGTACTCAAAAGAAGTTCTGATTTGATGTGAATTTAGTCTTGTACCTCTTTTTATTTTTAATGCAAAATATGCCTGAGCAAATACAGAAAAAGTCAACTCTTCAACCAGAAAAAATGTAAATTAAGCAGCACAAGGATTTTGAAGATTAATTGACTCTTTTTGGAGCAGTTTTATGCTTACAGAAAAATTAGTATACTATTTTATAGCTATCCAAGTGGCCGACATTTTATTTTATAAAGCTTGGTAATATTCTATGTTGGCAAAAGTTGGTGAAAGTATGAATCAGCAAGAACTCCTGGAGTATAATTTAGCATCAAAAGTTTGATACACTTTATCTTTAAGCCAGCAATGCTGTGTCTCTGAGATATTTTACTTAGCAAAGTACCAAAGATATTCAATAAGTTTTGTCTTGGAAATTGCTCACCATACTGTATTAGTAATAGTGAAAGTTTATATAAAATAAAACATTATATTGAAACATTAGCCAGCCATCAAAAATATGTAGCAAAATTAAGTTTTTAGAAAGCAAGTTATAAAGCAGAATAAATATATTTTGCTTTAAAAAAACTTACAATTACTATTCCAAGATAGGAAAGATACTCATGAAAGAGAGGCTCTCTTTGAAAGAGAAAAAGAGTCGAATCAGAAGTGTAACTGTTCCCCTGCTCAGGGTATTCTAAGGGATTGTATATTTGTATAAATGATCACATTTGCTCCTTGAATATGACTTTAAGTCCTACTCTGCCTCCCAGCCCATTTCCTAATAGCCAGAGGGATCTTGCTAAAAATTTAAATCAGATCATGTCACTTTCTTGCTTCCAATTAGATTTGGAATAAAATCCAGACTCCTTCGCATGACCTAAAATGACCTGCCAC
The DNA here is from genome assembly GCA_963574575.1 of Galagoides demidoff. Classification (NCBI taxonomy): domain Eukaryota; kingdom Metazoa; phylum Chordata; class Mammalia; order Primates; family Galagidae; genus Galagoides; species Galagoides demidoff. The sequence continues at coordinate 26,711 of CAUYQV010130347.1, forward strand.
TTCTGGCTGCTGCTTTCCTGTCATCTAGCAGCTCGTCTCTGCTGGCTGGACGTACAGCAGCCTCACTGTGTCCCTACCCGGTGGCTGGGCTGTTCCTACACTGGGAGTGCTCCCTGTTGAGGTGGCCAGCCCCCGGTGCCCTGTAGGTCCTAGTCAGAGATGCTTTCCACCTTCTCCGGTCACTCTCCACCTCTTCACTCTATTTTTATTTTATTTATTTGTTTATTTATTTCTGCAAATGAGGAAAATGATATTCTTTTTTTTAATTAAATGATAGCTGTATACATTAATGCAAACACGGGGTACAGTGTAGTGTTTTCATATACAATTTGAAATACTTTCATCAAGCTGGAAAATGATATTATCCTTCTTAGTAAAGTATCTCAGGAATGGAAAAAAATACCCAATGTACTCAGTACTATTGTGAAACCCTATTGTCACTTTCACAGCACAGTCAGTTACCTTGCTCAGTCATTGATTACTGGGACATCACCTGTATCTCTAGAATGTAATTTCCACAGTGCAAGGACCATGTCTCTCTCACTCTCTCCGGGATCCCAGGTGCCTATTACGATCCCTGGCACAGAGAAGCAGCTCCATCAATTTTGTTCAAATGAATAGGTAAATTGGGAAAATGTTTTATTGTGCTCTTTGGAGCTCTGGAAAAAGGAAAAAGAAGCTCAAGGAATTCTCTTAGAATCCAGAATTTTAGGTTCACCAAAAGCAGAGCTCCTGAATGGAAGCTGTATCTTTGTAGATTATCTTTCTTTCACACATAACGAGAAACTTTATTATCTCCAGTGCTGGTGCATAACTAATAACAAGATCAATTAGAGGTGGAGATGGGAAACTTCAGGTAATGGGGTGAATTTCTGGGCAGGTTTAAAATTTTTAAAGATTTACAGGATAACTTTTCCTAAAATGTTTTCAGATATATTAGGGCTTCCTTTTACTTGACAATCACAAACAGTTCTCACAATATGGAGTTGAGCTAAACTCTTTCACTGCTCAAGTTAAATGAAAAGGAGAGCAAGCAGAACCAAAGTCCTCCAGTCTACAAGGGTGCTGGCAATAGTTTGCTTTGGACTTTCGAATACATTTTAACCTATGGATTGGAAACATTAGGGATGTCTTAATTTCTAACTTTCAAGAAGTTGTGACAATGAATTTGCTCCACTTGATCACAGTGTCTTTTTTTCAAATTAAATCATAGCTGTGTATATTAATGCAATCATGGGGTACAGTGTGGTGTTTTCATATATAATTTGAAATACTCTCGTCAAACTGGTTAATGTAGCCTTCATATCATTTTCTTAGTTATTAAGACATTCATGCTCTGCTTTTAGAAAGAGTCACTTGTACCCTTATAAGATAAACCAGAGAGGTGGCCCCACCAATCACTTTCCCTAGATCACAGTATCTTTATACATACTCAAGATGTCAGATGCTACAAAATGTAGCAAATCCTACAAAATGTCAGATGCTCTCAGAAGCACATTTTAAAATATTTAACATGCATCATAGGTATTTCTTTGTGGGATGAGGAAGTTTTCCCTTGTCATGTTTTGCACTCTGTACTTGTGCATAAACAACTTTCATTTCCTTGGATTGTACTCTAATACATACAGTATTAGTGCTGCTAAAACAAATGTCTTGTGAAAAATTCTATACATGAAGGAAGAAGCCTGGGTTTGAGTCCCACTCTTTGGCCACTTTCTGAGTAAACTTGAGCAAATTATTTAATGTCTCTGGCTCATTTGTTTGAAAGAACATTGTTTATTATGAGATCTGAAGATGGCAGAAGAAAGTACCTTACAAAGTGCTTGACTCATCACAGACACTCACGGGCGAGGGCTGACTCATTCACCTTAGTCTGCTCTCAGCAGCAGAGTCTGCTTAAGGGGCTTCTGCAATTTCACAATTTCAGTGTCTCTGCTTCCATGGGAAGGGTCATTTGAGTGTCTGGGCAAAGAGGGACAGCTTAAGTCACTATGATACCAGAAGACAGTTGTCAACAAAGGAGACTCTTCACGTTTACAGAGCAGCTTTCAATGAGGAGTCTAGGATTCTGTAAAATAGGAGGCACAGTAAGAGCTACACCACAGCATGATGTATGGGGGAGACTCAGAATGGTAAGGATTGTAACACACTCAGGCCTTTAACAAAATGTTTGATAGTTCATGTTGTTTATAGCTGGGTCTTTATTATATTTCTGCAGAGGTTCCTGGAAGGTCAGAAAGAGCAGTACGTTCTGGACTTCTTATTTATTGGAAAATACATTTGCTCTTGGCTTCTCATCTCAAATACTTGCTGTCCTGGAATGTAGGAAACAGCCTCATAGTGTAGGAATATTAACAAATATAGAGGCAGGATCTGTGTCCAAATCAGGCCACAGGCTGTGTGCTATATGAGCAGGTGTGCAGACTGCTCTGAGTCCAGGGTGTGTCTGCTATATGGAGTGTTCACATCCTTCCCCGAGAGGTGAAACACTAAGGATGGGGTACCTTGAACATGAGGCCAATCCTGGAATTCTACATGATTCCTAAAGGATAAAGAGCTGGTAACTGGGGTTCAAAAGCAGGAGATGAGTCTGCTGCTGCACAACTCACATGAGAGAGCTGCTAACAATGTCAGTCTTCGTGAGCGAGGTGTGTGTGGTCAGAATTAAGTAGAAATACCACTCAGGGACTCTATTCCTAAAACACATTTCCACAAGGGCATTTAGTTTTGGTTTTCAAGCCAGTCAACAACACAGGGACCCGGCTGGCTGCATTCTGCCATGCAGTTCATGTGCAAACAAAAAGCTTTCCTCACAACTCTTTTGGTACAAGAATTCATCTGGGATGCTTAAAAGGCACCCTGATATTCATTTCCCCTGCCTTTTGCTATTAGAGACACTGTTTGAAGAGGGACCAGTGGTTTTAACAACTAGCCTGTGGTGTGTTGCAAATAAAAAATAAGATGGACTTGATTGAGTTGCTGGACAATATAAAAAATGTGGATGGAGGTGGAGGTGATTGTGATGAGATTGTGATTGGGTGGTGGAACTCTTATTTTCTTAATTTGTTTTTGTGTCCTCCAGCAAACAATTAGTGAAATGATACCCCATAAGGAAATTATATTTTAAAAGTAAGACAGCAACATGGAGGACATAGGACATCACCTTGTTTTTAATGAGGCTGTCAGCATTCGTGACCACAGAGACCCACAGAACAAAACAGCATGATGATAATCTGTGTTGTAGGTAGATTTAATTGTTGTGATTCTTTGAGGTTCTTTATTTCTAGTATATATGTATCTCTAATTTATATACATGTTATGGGGGAAACTGTAGTCAGGAGTTCAGACTCTGGCACAACAGTCCTATTTTTGGCTTCCGCAGCTGATTTCTCCCCTGCTCACCCTTCACGCCCACCTCCCCGTGCATGTTCTTCCACTCTAGTTTGGTCCTAGACTTGGCTTTTCTGTGTGAGTAGGGAATGAATCACAATTAGTCTGAGCTACCTATGGCAATTCCATTCTTTGTGCCAGGGATTAGTTTAGGCATCGGTATGTACATAAAGTCCAAGGGGAAATCTTCAAAGAAGCTCCAGTAAAGGTTATTGGGGTCCTGCTCTGAGAGCAGTATCTGCTGAGACCTGTGGAAACTAGCAGTGATTGACTGAAGAAGTATAACGTTAGGAAAGACAAGAGACACAGAGAATTGAAAATGGAAACTCAGGGGTCCATTCCTCACCCAGGGATTCCAGCAATGGCTCAGAGTGTTTGCTCCACTCTGATTTCATTGAAGTCTATTTGCCCAGAGGGTAAGATGAAGGTGGGAACAAAGACATCAGCAGTTTCTCAGATTGATATATCAGCTCCTATTGTTATTATTATTAACCTTAAGGGTGGCCTTCAATAATCTGAAATCTGAGCCTTGTTTTGGGAGAGCCTCCTGCTTGAGGTCACACACACAGATTTCTAGGGAGGTATTAAGCTCCACTAATTTTCTGTGGAATAAAATGCCACCAGTGTTAATCTCCTCTGAGAGATCTGTGGGAGGGAGGCATTTTCCTTCCATCACCAGAACAGAGGATCTTCCTCTGCTATAAGGGATAGAAGTTCTTCTGCCCATATCTCAGAGCTCGAGATACTTTCTTGGTCTCTGTCCCAGGCAAATGCAAATCTCCACAGTGGGTATCTGCTTCGCCTGTTTAATGGGCAGGAAATGCTATCTTTCCTAGGACATTGTCATAGCCTCTTCTATGACCATTATTCTCCTCAGAATGCTCACAGATCCAACAGGGTGTTTGTAAGCTGTATCCCCAACAGGCTAGAATTTCAGAAAAGGCAAGAAACTTGCTAGCAAAGGCTAGCTTAAATGTAAACTAGCTGACTTTTCTTTGTTCCAATTCACTCAGTTTACATTTTAGTTTTCCTCTTTTTCTGAGGGTGCTTTCCTTTGCCAAAAATGGGGTCTTCAGTCCCCATTCTCCCAGCAAAAGTTTTCCTAACTCCCAAATAGGCAGGCCTGGGAGAAAGTCTCTATTTATGTGCTGGTGTATGATGCCTGGAGGTGCTGCAGCCATCTTGTGCTCTTGAGAGGCACCAGCCCCAAGAGGCTGAGATAGCAGAGTAGCAATGTAGGAAGCATAGAACATACTGTTACCTGGACTAAAAGTTTGCAGACTGTCTTGAGCCCAGACTTCTTACTATGTGGGGGAATAAAGTCCTTATTGCTTGTGATACGAGTGTTGATTATTCATAGTCCAAAGCATCCTGATACTTTTAACCTTTTACTCCTTAAGAAGGACAAAAGGTATGAACAGAAATTATTTCTAGATAGATATGATAGAGTTGCAAAAACATGGATTATACATTTCCAGAATGAATGGAGTAGACATACCATTCTTCCAGCCACTCCTTGTGCTGGCCTGTCTTTCTTGGTCTTGGCTGGAGTGAGGCTGCAAAAGGTCTGGCATGGGAGATCCAGTCTGTGCTTGGTTCTACCACTTACTCTCTAACTGTGTGTCTGTGGTCAGGTTGCTTAACTATGAGCCATCATTTCCTCATCTCTAAAATAGGGATAATACTACCCCTTGGAGTCATTCAGAGAATTAAATGAGGTGACACATGAGAGGTACCTAGTGTGGTATCATTATCACTTCCAGCAGCTCTGATACTTCAACTATTTTCCAACTAGCAGCACCTCTCTCACGCTCATCCTTGCCTTCCCTGCACTAACACTTCTTTCTGATCATTCTTCTAGCCTAGTATTTCTTACACCAGCCCCTGCCTGTGGCTCAGGTCTGTCTTGTATCCCAGGCAGTGTTTTCAGACCCCAGCAGGGATGTCTGGGTGCTCAGGGTCTCTTCCATAGGATGTATGTTTTTCCAGTGTGGCTTTGAATGACAGCTGGTCAGAGTGAAGCAAAACACACTCTACACGAGTAAGGGGATCCCAGTTAATGACCCTGAAAAAAATAATAGGGCTTAGGGCAGGCTCTTAAGGTAATCGAGAGTGTGGTGCTGCTGACTGTGACCATTAGTGGCAGAGAAGCAAAGGCACTGATCATAGGGTGGTGTCCGTAAGAACATAAGAAGGTAACCTGTATGGTGATCTAGAGCGCACGAGAACTTGAGACCTAGCACAGGCATAGCAATGGGAAGGAGGTCAGGCTACAGGGAAGAAAGAACTGGGTAAACACAAAGAATGCTGAGAAGATGAAGTGCTTAACCTGAGGCACCTGGTAGTCTGAGAAAGCAGGATGTCTGTGAATGAATGAATGGACAGATGGATGAATCCTCATTGTACAGACAAACAAACTGAGTTAAGTATTTAATAACCTTACGAGTCAAAAGCTGCCCGGGTAACATACCCTAGGAGTGCTGGTTTCTGGTTCATGCACATTTTATACCATTTTGAAAGAAAAGTTGCATCTGCCTTGTGTTCTTTAAGCTCTTTTAGAGCTTGTTTGTTAGAAAAATCTGAGCATACAGAACTCGTTAGCAGACTGTAGGTATTTGAATTCACAAAATAAAGGAGGTGACTTTCACCCTCAACCTTGAGAGCTGATTGCTCTCTTTACTCCATATTTGGTTTGAGGCCAAGTGTGCCCTGACCAGGGGAGGATTTCAACTCCATCAGCCACTGTGCATCTGTAAATGTAGATTAATGAGCAGATTTGACAAAGCAATGCTATATATGTTAATTAACTCATTAGCATATGCCAGAACAGCACTGGACCTGATTTGCTGTAGGTGTTTGCTAATATGATTTCCACCTTGGGACAAGATAACACATATGAAATTTGTTTGACTGCTGAACAAAACACAGTACAGAGACTTGATCTTGAGATCTATGCTACATGTGTCCTTACTATTAACACTTTCCCATTCCACTGCCATGATCTTCTCTTCTCTCCTAGTGCCTAAGTATATTTATGTAAAGGAACCATGTTGTACAATATTTTTCACTTCAGATCATTTCAAGTAAATGGAGCTACAAGATGAAATGTTGGAAATGAAGATTATACTCATTACACCTTTGTGTATTGTGTATAGTCTGTTTCTTGGAAATTTATTCATATGTTATGCTTAATAAACTTTAATTTAAAAGTCACCTTGCATGCAAATTTCTAAACCATTATACCCTGCATCTTGTTTTCCTGGAAGAGTTTGTCACTCTCCTACCCCATGAAATCAGTGGATGAACAAGCACAATTCTGAAGTTTGGTTGGTTCTCCTGGAAAGAACAGATATGTCAGTGAACTTTATTTCTATTCTCCCCACATAAGCAGAGAGGTTGGTGTTCAAACTGCCTCTTCCACTTACCTTTTTGAGGGACCTGTGACCAGTGGGAGAGGTGGATGTTTATTTATATCTTCCTGAAAACAAACTGTAAAACAACTCATAGAAGAGGAACAGTCAACATGTTAGGCCACGTCAAGTCTTTCCCAGAGTGGGTGTGTTTTCTAAAGTGATGGTTTTCTTCAGAGCCATACATTTGTCAGTTTTGAATTAGGATTTTATGGGCTCTTCTATTCAATTTCACAGTTAGGTGGGACCTTGAGAATCATCTAGTTCAACACTACAGGGTGGGGGTGTGACAAAAGTTGCCCCTGAAGTCACCATACATAGTAAAAATGAGAGGTTGTTGCTAAGTGTATCTTTATTTACAAAAAAAGGCATTATAAAATTTTACAAAATATTTGGCAAATATTCCCTGTGTGTTGGCCACCTTTCTGGAAAGTTCTGTGATGACTATATTGTAAATGAAGAAACATTTAGCTACAATTTCCTGTTTTCCTTATGGAAAACAAACTTTAGGGGCATCTTTTGAACACCCTGCATTACTTTTCTGAAGAATGACCAGGATCCAGACAGGGTAAGTAAGCTAGGATTTTGAGATGTGCAACGATGCCTTATAAGCAGGTATCTTAAAAAGAGTAAGCTCTGTCCATAGCTGCTGCCTCACCTCCATTTCCTGTTCATTCTTGTCCTGGATGGTGGAAAGTATGTGGCCAGAGCAGGCTCCACAGAGAAACAGGATTTGAAAGTAACTTGCACAGGGTAAGAGGTTTAGGGGTGAAGGAGGAAGGCACTCCAAAGATGTAGCAGTTTATGCAATAATCCAGGTGCAATACTCCACAAAGTTGAGACAGCAAATAGACAGTCTGTCCCAAACACAAGCTTTGTAAGGAGGATAGGAAATAATATAGGGTCTAAAATTAAAGGTGATCTGAGGACATGGTATAGATGACCTCGAATAAGATTTCCCTGAGCTCAACCAACCAGATTTGTCCTCTTAGCAAGGGGAAGTCTTTGAACGGTTTTTCAATATGGGAGAAATTCAGAATGCCAATGCTTGAGGAAGATTAATTAATAGTAACATGGAGAATGGCTCAGACCATGGGACTTCCTACCCTAATGTTGGTGCCTAAGGACCAGCACTCCTTTTTTTCTGATGTTTCCAGCATTCCTTTTTTTCCTGATGTCAGAAGGCCTCTTCCCAGCAGGGAACACTTTTCACTAGGCAAGGATGGATGACTGCCCAACACGGTACCATCACAGCAGGGCTACACCTGCTACCCAAATCTGGGCAGAATGAGCCCCACCTTTGGCCATTAATTTTCATGTAGGAATGAACATTTGTCCCCATTTAGGATTATCAGTCTTCTTGGGTTATTTTCCACCAGAACAATTAAGTATTTTCTTCTGGCTGGAATTAGTAAATTATGGCTCCAGAGCCACGGCCAGACATTCTGCACCACACAGCCAGGAGGACTTCGTGGTCTACAAGCTTAATCCAACTCCTTACAAGAGGTGTACTCTAAGCTCTAGTGGCAAAAGGAGGGGTCCCAGAGCTGAGCTTAGGAGTTGAATTGTTATATATGAGATAATGAGAAGAATTAATTCTCATTTTTGCTTTTCTTAATGAACGTCAAACCAAGCCTTCTTTAAAAGGCTGCAACATGAAAGCCTGGGCTGGTATCTGGTAAAGCAGGAAGCAGTGTGGATGGAAGATCGTGTGGATGGAGGCTGAGGTGGAGGAGAAATGAGAGAGATCACACAGGAGAAAAGGAAGGAATTGGGACCTCACTTGGAGACCAAGAAGAAACTGAATTTGAAGCTGAAATAAAACTGGAGAGGTCAGCACAGCATGGAACAAGGTCACAAGGTCAGCAAGTACAGAACAAAGTCAACGAGTGCACTAGGAGAAGCCAGGGCACCAGGAAGTAAGAAGCGGAGCTCTCTGGAGAATTCTCAGAAACCTTCAGGACTTGCTGCAAGTCTTGAGAAAGGAGGGTTCAGGCCAGTCTTTTCTAGATGTCCAGGTCATTTTAATCCTGTGAATATCATTGAAACATGTTAGGCTTTAGTGGAAAGAGCTCTCGCCTCGGGGTGAGGAGGTCTGGCTCTGGCAGGAAACTCAGTTATACGTCTGTAGTCAAGTTGTCTAAACTTTCTGATTCAATTTCCTTCTCTACAAAGGGATGGATTTGGGTAGAAGGAGCCAAAATACCCCTTTTACTTTTAAAATGCCACTCTCCATGATAGCAAGGAGCCATGTAATGCCCATGGGAAATAGAAAACAGCAGGGCCTCGGTGGAGACAAGTATTTCACAGGGCTGGGAGAGGGGAGCATAGCATAATTCTGTAACTTTCTTCCAATTCATCTAGAAAGATCCAGGAATTTCCAAAAATTCAAGTTGTTCAGTAGATGTGGGAAACACTCTGGGGCTGGATAACAGCTACAAGTTAATAGAACCTACTTAATTACATTTGCTGCGTACCAGGCACAGACAAATAACGGCTTACGAGTATTATGTTCTCAGAACAAAAATGGAGACTGACAGAAACCCTTTCCTGGGAAACTGGGGCACAGTGATTTTGATGAAGCAACTCTCCAAGTTTGCCCCCCTGCAGAGGGGCAAAGCAGGAATGGTGATGAGAGTTGAAAGGCTTTTCCTGTCACAGGGTGTCAGGTGGTCAAATTGGCAATGGCAGCTCTCCACAGATTCTCGCCATCTGTCCGTGGGAGCCTCAGGACATCCCTTGGCAGGTAGGACAAGGATTGCTTTTCCCTATTCTACGGCTAAAGAAACTCAAGAATCTTCCCATATGGCTTAAAGGAAGATCTAGGACCCAAATCCAAATAGAGCACATACCAGGATCCCACCTGATCAGAGCAATAAAATCTTGCAGGGTGCTCTGAGGAACCTGCCATTCTGATAATCCAAGTCCCTCATGTTGGGAAAGTTGAGAATGATTTATTTGACCTGAGGTTGTGGGGCAAAAAAAAAAAAACTCTTACCCATTCCTTGCTCCACTCCAGAATGATCCTGTGGCATATAACTGAATGAAAACTAGTCAACCCTTTATAATCTTTATCTTTAGCCATTGTTACGCTCCTTTCCAAGCTAGGAGTCCAGGTGACTTCTTGAGTACTTGGGACTAGATCAGCACACAGAGGCTGGAAGGGAGGAGATGGCCAGTGGGATGTGTTCTGGAGGCTTAGACATACAGGAGACTTTGACAGTACCCAAGCATCTACACACAAGCTCACACTTATACACATGCTCACCCTGGCCAAGCCCCAGAATGTCCCTGTCTCTACAGTGTCTGCCTGGGAGTGGAGGTGCACACCCCTCTACCAATTCCTAACCCAGGTTTTGTATTGTTATTGAATCAGCTATCATCATGAAATGAAAATATCAGTCAGCTTGACACACAGTCTTCAGCTCAAGGACCACTTACTGACTTTGCCTGACTTCAGTGACATGTCATTCACAGCCACCCTAGTTTTAGATGTGGTTATCAGCTCCAGTTTATATAAATTCAGCCTTAATGATGTCATCACAGATCCCTGGTCTTAATCAAGTTTTTCAGAAAGAGCTACAATAGCCAAGGCCGTGTGAAACCTTGTTGGGAATGTAGACAAAATATGTCTCTATTCCTAGTCTTTGTATTTTTCTTTCAAGAGGAAACCACCTTCCTCACCCCAGACATGCAGATATTTTATACAGTATATTTCCATTTAAGCATCAAATAAAAAAGTGACATTTCCACAAATCAAAGAAAGACATCAGTTGGCAGGTCTAATTGCTTTACTAAATGTCATGTACATTGTAAGAAATAAGATGAAGATCCAAACTTACCTTGATGATATTTTAGGGTTTTAAGGAAATTGCTATAAATATGACCAGGTGTGAAAAAAAATAAAAATCCAAACTCAAAGAAGCAAATTCAGGCTGGAAGCAGAATTCTTCTCTGCTTCTAAAACTCTGGAAATAGTGAGAAAGGTCACTGGGTTTCTGTGAATAGTTTCAACATCCATGAAAACACAAGCCCAGTGGAGAAGAAAAGATGATAGCCTAAGGAAATTGGAGGAGGGGTTTTGATTGGTTACTGCAATAAAAGGTTAGTAGACACAAACACTGAAAGTTATGTCACACAGGGGTAAGGCTTAGCAATTCTGAAACTATATGTGTGCTGTGATTGAACAAATACAGAAGCAAATTGTGGGTAAGGAGTATCAGGTTTCTCACTGTCAGAGAAAGAGAAAGAGATTAGAAACAAGTAAGGAGAGAAGGCTGGAATTTATCCCTTTGGTGCTGGATGAAAGTTGGAGCTTCTGGTATGACTTTATAATTATTTAATATATGGACAGGTAGCTACATACAAAAATATAGAAATATCTATATAGTATAATGAATCAGTAGCATGCATACTACACAAATATTAATAGCATGTATACTGTAATACTCAGCATACTATACTGATATATGAGATATGACAAGTTTACAAACTCATCCTAGAAAAAGTACTACATGCCTCATTGCTGAATATCCCTCCAGTTATCTTTAAAGTACTTCACTTGGGAAGCTATGCACTGATGCCAGCACCTAGCCCACACTTCAAAGCAATTTTGGAACTTTTTTTCTAGAATGGCCATCAGAGCTGTGATGTTATAAGATGTGACAATTAAGTTTGCTAACTTGGCACTGTGAACACTTACGTTGGCAGCACTGTACAGACAACTCAGTAAGGTTTAATAAACTCCATATATCAGCATTTCGGACTGTGTTTGTGTCCAAGAAGAGTACCTTAAAGGTGAGTGGAGTGATATTCAGTAAGGAGGCATGCAGCACTTTTTATAGGATGAGTTCATGAACTTAATTGTCACATGTCATACATATACTCTATACAGTATGCTGAGTTTTTCCCAGAAGTGAAACCCCAGCAGTAGGGAGCACATTAAGCATCCAGATCTTAGTTTTTAAATACCAGTCTCCAGTAAAAGGAACCAGGGCTCTTTAGAAAAACAATTCATAGATTGGGATAGAAAAATATATAAGATGAACCTGAGGGGGCAGTGCCTGTGGCTCAGTGGGTTCAGCTCAGATTCAAGAGGAGGGCAATTAAGTACTATCTCTTAGTAGGAGGAGTATATATGGCACCAGCCCAATATACTGAGGGTGGCAGGTTCAAACCTAGCTCCAGCCTAATTGCAACAAAAAAAAAAACCGGGCATTGTGCTGGCACCTGTAATCCCAGCTACTCACTACTCAGGAGGCTGAGGCAAGAGAATCACCTAAGCCTAGGAGTTGGAGGTTGCTGTGAGCTGTAATGTCACAGCACTCTATCAAGGGCAATAAAGCGAGACTCTGGGGTGGCACCTATGGCTCAAAAGGGTAGGGTGCCAGCCCCATATGCTGGAGGTGTCAGGTCCAAACCCAGCCCCAGCCACCCCCCCAAAAAATATATATATATATAATGAGACTCTGTCTCAAAAAAAAAAAAAAAAAAAGATGACCCTAAGGATCTTATAGTGTCAGAAAACAAAGAAATGCTTACAAAAAAAAAAAAAATGGGAGAATGTCAAAAGAATAAAACAGTTAACACAAAAGAAACCCCAATAGCCAAGCTGGCACCAGCTGAGTGGCAGAGTACATAATAATAACATTTAGTGTCAAATTACAGCACAAAGAAAAAAAT
>CAUYQV010130349.1:0-11386 GCA_963574575.1 Galagoides demidoff
CCTGGGGACAGACAGCGTCAAATCACCTGGGGACAGACAGCATCCATCTGCCTGGGGACAGACAGTATCCAATCACCTGGGGACAGACAGCATCCATCCACCTGGGGACAGACAGCGTCCATCCACCTAGGGACAGACAGCATCCAATCACCTGGGGACAGACAGCATCCATCTACCTGGGGACAGACAGTGTCCAATCACCTGGGGACAGACAGCGTCCATCTGCCTGAGGACAGACAGCATCCATCTACCTGGGGACAGACAGTGTCCAATCACCTGGGGACAGACAGCGTCTATCCACCTGGGAGTCTCATTCATGGGGACACCACCTTCCCGCATCACCTAAGCCAGGACGCTAAAGCTTTATCCTGAGACTTTCACTCCTCTGTCTCCTAACCAAGAGGAACAGGATCCCCTTTCCTCTTCTTTCCGTATCTTCTCTGCTTCTCTTTCAAGTAACTGCTGTCATTTCTGACCTCAGTGGGTCCCCCTCCCTCAGGGCCCTTCCATCACCACAGTGCATGGAAGAGCTCCCTGTCATCACCCACACGCCCTGTGCCTAGGACACAGGTCAACACCCTGCGCATGGCTGGCAGGACCTTCTTCATCTGGCTCTTATCTTATTTCCACCCCTCACCACCCACCACCAGCCACTGTGCCCCAGAGGCACCTGACACCCGCCCCCCCATGCAAACACCAGCAGCTCCCCAGATGCCCCATCCTCTTTCATTCCTCCCTGGTGTTCCCCAACTGGAGAGCACCCCCCCATTTCTTTCCAGCCACCTGCTACTCAAGATCCACCTCAGGCACCCTCATCTTCATGGTCCCCCTCTGCAGGCGGGCTCCAGCCCTGTGTTCCTGCTGCCCCCAGCACTGCTGACCTCAGGAACTGTATGTGTCGCCCAGGAGAGGGTGGCCCCACCAGGGCAGGTGTGCAGTGTCACACAAATGTGAGAAGGAATAGAGGTCGTGAACAGCCAGGAGCACAGGTGGGGCACTGAGAGCCGGGAGCACAGGTGGGGCACTGAGAGTCAGGAGCACAGGTGGGGCACTGAGAGCCGGGCACCGCAGCCCACCCCCCAGGGACAGGGACCAGCCCAGGTGAGAGAGACCAGCCCTCCATCTCTGTGCTGTGGCTAAACTCTTCCCCCTTCCCGCCCCAAATGAGCAGACTGGAGCTGACAGAGGGCTGGAGGTGCTGTCTGCCTGAGCAACGGGAAGGCATGCATAAAAATGCTAATGCCGGCTCCTTCCCTCCCGGCCCTGCTCGTATATCCCTCTCAGACAGATAAAACGGAGAATGTGTGGCTAAGGACAGAGCCCCTCTGGGTAAGAAAGCAATGGGAAAGTGACAAATGTCATATGGGTCTAAGCAAAGACCCCCATGGTTACAGACCCACAGGGAAATAGGCCTGACAAATGCACGTCCCCCTCCACCCTATTCCTTTGAAATAACTTTAGCCCCAAAAAGGAAGAAAGAGGGAAATAACTCAAAGGCTTTAAAAGCAAAGTTTCTGTCTGCAAACCAAATGGGCTGAATTTTTATAGGCTCGTTTGGAAGAGCATGAAAAATCCAGTTGTGGGAGAAACCTCCCTCCCCCAGAGAGGCTGGGGAGAAGCAAGAAAGGGCCCCCTAAATCTGCCCCTCCATGCCTCCCTCCCCCACCCAGAGTGCCGCTTCTCTGCCCTGGCCACCGCCCTTGTCCTGGGGACTCCTAAGTCCAGGCTGGGGGCAGGGAGGCTCCTGCTCTAGGACCAGTGCTGCCAGAGCCCCTGTGATCCCAGGCCAGTGGAGGGCACTGCCAGGACAAGGAGCCTTCTGAGGAAGCTCCTGCCACTGACCGTGTAGACCAGCCCAGCTGCCCACACGGCCTCTCCCATGAGCCAGGCCTGCTCCAAACTCTTTGCATGTATTTTCATCTCCAGTCCCCACAGAGAGTCTGTGAGGGAGGCACTATTATTATCCCCCACTTGACAGATGTAGGAAATGAGGCAGAGAGAAAAGTTAAGGTCTCAGGGACTCTAAAGCTCACAGCAGCAGATGCTGGCCCAGGGCACCGTCCCCCTCCGCTAGTGTCACTGGCCCCGGTCACCCCAATGCCGTCTCCTGCAGGGCACTCACAGTCAGGCTCAGCAAGGCTGGATGAGCCCACACCGACATCTGGAGATGGTTTATTCCCTTCCAAGGCTGCCGTCATAGAAAAGTTGGGGAACTGGACTCCACAGTCAAGGACCCAGGGCACTCTGTGCACCAGGGAAGTGTTGACCAACTATGAATTGAGTCTAGAGTGAAATGCTTTGAAGACAGCCCTCTTTAAGATAGGGGGATACTGTGTAACCTTATAACCTATGATGGGGAATCTGTTTAACGCAGTGGTTTTCAGCCTTTTTTATCTCACGGCACACTTGAACCGATGAGTAAACGTCCACGGCACACTTAAGTTACATTGGTCAAAAAAAAAAAAAAGAAAGAAAGAAAAGAGTATACTTACTGTGCTTTAAACTTCTTTTGAAAATAATTCAATTAATGCTCTTTAAAAATGTTCGCGGCCCACCTCAGATCCCCTGGCGGGGCACTGGTCTTAATCGCTGGCTTAGTACGTTGATGAGAACATGTTGCTGACGTTACTTTTACTGTGAGGTTCAAAGCAACAAAGGCAAACAGGAGGCCAGAGCGGCTCTTTGGGGAGATATCCCACTGCTGCCCTCTGGAATCGCTGGATTTTCTGTAAATAAAAGTGAAACTGTGGCTCTCCTGTCCGCTTCTCTGTTGATTGGTATATGTGACTGGGGGACCGACTCCTTGGTCCCAATAGCAGCTACGGCTGTTCCCAAGAATCCACCGTCCAGGCTGCTTATGGCCAAGGCCTGACCCGTAGGGGAAGAGGAAGGCCCAGCCTCCTTCCTTCCTCAGGGGTGGGGAGCCTGGTGCCATCTGCTCCTGAGCTCCCCCTGAGACCAGGAAACCACATCTCAGTCCACACACCCACACAGTTAAATTAGTCCATAAGGACACTCAGACACCCGACAGCCATGTGGGGAGTGTCACCTTTGTCCTCACTCCGTCCCTGGCCCACAGCCCCTGTCGGGGGCACTGTGTCAGGCTCCTCAGTAACTAACACAGGACTTGAGAGAGAGAGGGGCAATACGGAAACATCAAAATCAATCAGATTGCTTTGTTCCCTGCAGAGCCTTCCGAATCAATAGCCCATCCTGCTTCTTTCTGAGAGCTGTGAGTCCATAATGGTTTTCTTCCTTCCTCATCCCAGGTTAATGACCCAGCAGAGACCTGTGCCTTCTACCCGCCCAGACTCCAGCTGGGGGGTTACAGCCAGGAGGGGTCTGCCCAGCCCGAGCTTGAGGCTGACTGGGGGCTTCGCCACAGATGGTCACGGCCCTGTAGATCAAGTTCATGCAGTAGATGCATGATCACACCTGGCACAGGCTCCAGACCCAGTCCCGGGCTTCCCTGACACCCTGCTGCTCACCCAGGTGCGTCTCATCACTGGCAAAGATAATGAATGTCCCCACATGGCACCTGCTGGCCTGATAGTGACTGTCCCCCAGCTGCTGGAAGGGAGGCATCCAAGTTTGGCCAGCATTTGCACTAGAGCAGACCCCAGCGGGGGATATCATAGACACTTGTCCCAGGAATATCATAAGAGGGTGGGAAGAAGCCGTTTTCCAGGGAAATTAAACATCCTTGTAAAGGACTCATCTCCCAGAGCTGTGGTGAGAGCCACAGAGTGCTGGCTTGGGACAAGCGGTTCCCACAACCTCCTGGGAGTGCAGCTGCTCTTGGGAGGTGCAGGCAGGAGGCCCCATCTCCACCCACAGAACCTGAAGTCCCATACTCAGGGCTCACATTTTACGTAAGAGAGCCCTGGGGGAGGTGACACCTTGATGTGGCTCAGCAGGAGTCAGAAGACCTGGTGGGAGGCTACTTCAGCTCTGACCCACTAGAGGATTAGGGGCATCACGCCCTCTTCCTGGGGTTTCCAAGATGTGGACCCACAGAAAGAAACTTGGCAACCAGCACCTGCCATTGTGTCTGAAGGCAGCCCAATACAAGACGACCTTACCTGCCACTGTGTCTGAAGCCAGCCCAATGCAAGGTGGCTTTCATGAAAACAAGACAGGGTGAGTCGGGGCAGGGGCAGGGGGGCTATCAGCAAATAAACTAAAAGGTCCAGGAGTGGATTCAGGCAAACTAGAGATCCAGGGTCCGACGATGTCGCAGGCACCTAATTTCACCCTGTGTCTGGGCTCTGTGTGTCCCCTGTTGGACCCCTTCCCAGGCAGGGTCTTCCTCCCTGGTGGAAGGGACATGCCAGCTCCATCTGACTCACAACCCCACCTGCCAGGCCACAAACTTCCCAGTGGTGGGATCAAGAGGTTGAACACCCCGTCTCAGTGGACACACGTGTGTGGAAGGGAACCTCACTCTCAAGTCAGCTGGGTTTCCCTCAGTTCAGCAACCACACACAGTCTCTGCCAGTCTATTCCAGGCTCCAAGACAGGACAGGGGCAGCTTTTAGGGGATGGAGACTCAGAGGCATGAAACAGTTTTTACCTCAGAAGGTCCAGAACTGGGAGAGGGAGTAAGGACAGGAATACCCTGGTGTGAAGAGGTGGAGTTATTCCAGCCAGACTGGACATGGACAGGAAGGGGGCAGGCTAAATGCAAAGCCAGCTGGAAAGGTGGGGCGTTTTGTAAAAGGTTATACCCGGCCGGGAGCCTGGACTTGAACTTGCAAGCACAGGGAACCACTGGAGATTATGGAGTGAGCAAGGGCTTGATCCCCACTCCGCTCTGGAAACATGAATTTGACATTGACTTGTAGAAGGAAGAGTGTGTGTGTGTGTGTGTCTGTCTGTCTGTCTCTCTCTGTGTATCTGTGTGTCTCTGTGTGTGTCTGTCTGTGTCTGTGTGTGTCTGTCTGTGTCTGTGTGTATGTATCTCTGTGTGTGTCTGTGTGTCTGTGTGTGTCTATGGATGTGTTTCTGTGTTTCTCTGTCTGTGTGTCTGTCTGTGTGTCTGTGTGTCTGTGTGTCTGTGTGTATGTGTCTCTCTGTGTGTCTGTCTGTGTCTATGTGTATGTGTCTCTCTGTGTGTCTGTATCTGTCTGTGTCTGTGTGTATGTGTCTCTGTGTGTCTGTCTGTGTCTGTGTGTATGTGTCTGTGTGTCTGTGTGTGTCTGTGTCTGTCTGTGTCTGTCTGTGTCTGTGTGTATGTGTCTCTCTGTGTGTCTGTGTGTGTCTGGGTGTGTCTGTGTGTATGTGTCTCTCTGTGTGTGTCTATGGATGTGTTTCTGTGTTTCTCTGTCTGTGTGTCTGTCTGTGTGTCTGTCTGTGTGTCTGTGTGTGTCTGTGTGTGTCTGTGTCTGTCGTGTCTGTGTGTGTCTGTGTGTGTTTGTGTGTCTGTGTGTGTCTGTCTGTGTCTGTCTGTTTCTGTCTGTGTCTGTGTGTATGTGTCTCTCTGTGTGTGTCTGTATGTCTATGGATGTGTTTCTGTGTTTCTCTGTGTGTCTGTGTGTGTCTGTGTGTGTCTATGGATGTGTTTTTGTGTGTCTGTGTGTGTCTGTGTGTGTCTGTGTCTGTGTGCATGTGTCTCTCTGTGTGTCTATGGATGTGTTTCTGTGTTTCTCTGTCTGTGTGTCTGTCTGTGTATCTGTATGTCTCTCTGTATATCTGTGTGTGTCTATGGATGGTCTGTCTGTGTGTCTCTGTGTCTCTGTGTGTTGGACAGTGGGTATGGAAAGCACCAAAGAGAGAGAATTAGGCAGCAAAAAGGGCTGTTTGGAATCTGTTTCAATACCCAGGAGAAATAAGGCACTGGGGTCCAGGAGGAGGGGCAGGAGATGAGCACAGGTGAACATGGCCTCAGCATTCCACAAATGCTCTCCCATCCATCCCTGTCCCCAGGACGCAAAAGCACTAGGAGGCAAGCAGAACGAGGAGCAGAAATTCCATTTCACAGGAAAAAATTGAGACCAAGAGGGCAAGAGTAACACAGTCAGCAGGGGACAGAACTGAGGGCTGCCAGCAGCTCAGACTGTGCAGGTGGCATCTGAGCCCCAGAAGATTGAGCATAGGGAGCCACCCCGACGCTTGTGCTGCTAATGCTAATATGAAGTATTGATCATCTCCCTGCAGGAGGCCTGAGACGGTCAGCTCGGCTGCTGAGGCCGGCGGCCACAGATACTAAATTGTGTTTATGGGAAGCTTTTTACCTGAAGGGGTCATAATTCACGCTTGATCGATAACCAGTCAATCCACCTGCTTCCCGTGTTTGCAAATCTTCCAGATCCGTCCACAGAAAGGAAAGAGAGAGGAAGACAGTCTGTTTATTGGAAGAAGATGACAGACTAACAGGCTGATGCCACCACTTAGGCCGATGATTACGTAAGCTTTGATTTTTTTTTTAATTTAAGTGAAGTATTTTAAGTGATATACTGAGTCCATTAAAGTAAAAAAAAAAAAAGGAAACAGATAAATGAAGGATTTGGGTTTGAAAGGCTCAGGTGGGAAGGCTGTGGTATTTACTGTGTGCCCTGCGCTGCCCAGGACTCTCACTGACACTGACCCTCTGCCACGGATATGCTATGATTCCTACTTATGAAGGAAAAACTCAGGCTTAGCAAGGTAAAGTAGCTGGCTCACAGCCAAGGGTCCAGCTGGAAACCAAGGGGAAAAAGTTGAATCCAACGGCATCTAAGTTTGAAGCATCTACTCACACTTAGGGGCACAGATGAGGCTGGGCTGTGGTGGGAACTGCAGTGGGGTGCAGGGGGCTCCTGGGAGGCTGGCCTGGGCCCCAGTTGCCAGAACTCTTCCCCCCACACACACTATTTGCCAGTGGAGTTGCCATCCTCAGACCCCCAGAATGCATTAGAGACCTATCCAGAGCCAATGATTCCCTCAGGCCACTGCCCTGCTCTCTGGTCCCCCGTGGCCGCCCAGGGTCCAGAGGATGATGTCACTCAGCACCCCACAGTGCTCCAGGAACTTCCCTGCACAGACCCACCTGAGCCAGGCTGGCCCAGCCCTCCCCAACACACCCTGCCTGGCCTCTCTCAGCCTGTGCCCTCTGAAAAGGCTTTCTCCCTTCTGCCAATGACCGAGGTCCCCACCTCCAAGCGCCTCTCAGAGCAACCCACTCAGGAGCGTCCCCTGATCACTCCAGCTTCACCTTCATCAGAACGCCAGACCCTGCTCCCATGGGGCGCCACCTGGCAGGTGGGTCAGCTCTAGAGGGCCCAGCGTCCCCAGGCCCCACTGCCCAGCTGAACTCCTGGGGACAGTAACTCCCTCCTCCGGGAGCCTTGTAGCTGATCTAAAGACTCATCTCCCTCCGTGGACTGATCCTCCCTAAGTCAAGTGAGTGTCCCAGGCTCCCCAGAAGTGGTTTCATCTCCACTCCACTCCGGTCACCAGGGGCAGAGCCAAACGTGAGTCCTCAGGGACAGGGCGAGGAGACAGAGGATGGACCCAACAAGCTCTTCAAACCGGGGTCTCAGCTGACCGCCCCTGCCCTCGCCATTGTCAGAATTGGATGAAGGAAAAAAACAGCCTTCCGTTAACAGCTTTCTGCTTTTTGACCAGCTTGGTGAAAATTATTACATTTTCCCCCCTACCATTTCACAGCCAATTCAATTTCCCCGTTGAGACGACTACCCTGATTTTGGAGTCAGGGAGTAGAACGGACTCCATCCTCCAAGAAGGTGTCTCTATTGAGTCTCTAATAAGCTTTTGCATGTGGCACCGATCATCAAGAAATCCCACAGCATTGGCTCAATTAGTGAGCAGTTAAAGGTGACATATTGCATTTAAATAGTCTCCCTCAGAGTGGCAGATGTCTGCAGTAAACACAGGGAAATTGCTCAGGAGAGCAGCAGGGGCCTGGCCCAGCCCAACCCAGACCCTGCAAACATCAGGGCCGCCCTTCTGCCCAGGGACGTGTCACCCGCTCCGGTTTCCCCAAGGGGCTCTTCCGGTCCCCAGGGAGACTCTTGGGGACTAGGAATCAGGGATTGGCCCAAGCAGTCTCAGTCCAGTGTGAGGACCCCTTCCCTGCAGAAGCCCACAGATGTCAGTGCTGGCCCCCAGTCCTGGGCTGTGCCCTGCTCCTGTGACAGCAGCACAGACAGCTGTGAGGTGACACTTCCAATGCTTTTCTGGCTAATTAACTAAACACACACCGTCTTTAGCCTCAGTGTAAGTAGATTTCAAGATGAAAAGTGCCAATTTTCCTACATTTCGTGTCCAGACCACTTTCCTTAGCGGATATTACTCTCAGGCTGTAAGTTGAGTAAATGCAGTTCCACCGGAAGGCTGGGGATGACAGGCTCACGGAGCCACTGATTAGATCAGTGGTGGGGTCCCTGGGTCCCGCAGACACACCTCTGAGCGAGCACCTTCCCAGGGCCCAAGGAGCACAGGGAGGCCGGAGGGAGGGGCTCACGGCTGGTACTTGTTAGGGGTAAATCAAGAGTATTCACCTGCAGCCTGTTCCCCCAGCCTGTTGAGTATTTAGGATGGTGCTAAGCTCTGACCGGTCTCCTGCCTCCAAAAGTCATACCTTGAAATCTAATCCCCAGTGTGTTACGAAGAGGCGGGGCTTTCAGGAAGAGAATACGTCATGAGGGTGGGTGGAGCCTGTTTGCCCCTCCACAGGGGGAGGGGAACCTGGGTGGCGCTGTCTATGGGGAATCGGCCCTCACCAGACCATGAACCGGCTGGCGCCCCAAGCTTGAGTTTCCCAGCCGCCAGAGCTGGGATGGAACAAGGGATTTCTGTTGTTCATAAATCATACAATCTCAGGTATTTTGTTTTAGCAGCCTCAAGTGGACTTAAACAGAAGTTTCTTCCTCTTTTTTTTTTTTCTGAGACAGAGTCTCACTCAGTATGTCGCCCTCAGTAGAGTGCTATGGCATCCCAGCTCACAGCAACCTCCAACTCTTGAGTTTAAGTGATTCTCTTGCCTCAGCCTCCCAAGTAGCTGAAACTACAAGCGCCCATCACAACGCCCGGCTGATTTTATGTTGCAGTTGTCATTGTTGTTTAGCAGGCCCAGGCTGGGTTCGAACCTCCCTGCCCTGGTGTATGTGGCCAGCACCCTAACCTCTGAGCAATGGGCACCAGACCTAAAACAGAAGTTTTGATGGCCTGTGCTTCAGGAAGCTTCCAGGTTGACTAATGGTGGGGGCCACCTGTCGTCTCTCTCCTATCCCCCCTGTTATGTGCTTTGCCCCATAGGGCTGGCCCTGGAGGGCCCCGTCACCAGAGCCTCTTTTCTAGCTAGCTCTGATACCACCCCCCACCCAGGAGTGGCCCCAGAAAGACTGTGGTCATTAGAGCCACCTGTCTGAACCAAGAAGGCCTGTGTCCTAATTTCCATTATTCAGATGGGGACGTCAGGTCCTGAGAAGGGTCCCCGTAGCTCTAGAGGAGAACTAAGATCACTGCACCTCAGGGGGAAGGCTATCCCCACCTGTCTCTCCCACCCCTCAGCGTCCCCTCCTGGAGAGGCGTCGGCACTCCTGAAGGTTCTCGGTGTCAACGTCTCTGCCACTGGAACTGTGATTTCCTTCCTACACAGGGAGGCCCAGGCCTAGTCCCAGCTCAGTAGATGTTGGAAGTGCTGACCCCAGGGGCACGGTGCCCACCCAAGGTTAGAAATTACTTTCCAAAAAGGTGCTTACAGCTCCAGAGAGGCAGAACAGAACAGATAACTTTTAAGGTGGAAATGAAGTGTATGCATCTGCTACACATCCCCAGAGCCTGACTAGCGTTCAGAGACTCAGAGGACCCATCTGGACTTAGTGCGACCTCTCTCTAGCTTTGCCATTAGATATAAAAACATAAACCAGACCCTCACATTGCCCCTTGCAGGCCACCTCTTGTAGGGTCTCTGGAAACACCAGCCAGAGTAGCTCCCAGGCTGTCGCATGCAGAGGCTTCAGAGGATGCAAACAAATGTCACAAACTCACCACAGGTAGCACAGAGGAAGGCTGACAGGCCTCTGTGTGTATGTGGGGGGCTCCCAGGGAGGCTGACAGCACCGGGCAGGCTGCAGTGTATATGGTGGGGGGGGGGCTCTCAGGACAGCTGACAGCACTGGGCAGGCTGCTGTGTGTATGTAGGAGGCTCCCAAGGTTGGCTGCCAGGTCAGGGGGGAGGGCTGGCACACAGTCGTTTGAAGTATCAGCAGAAAACAATTAAAGAGAGGGCATGTGGGGCCCAAGCTGGCCTCCTGCATGGAAGAGCAGGCCCCAAAGCTTCATGCAGACCCCAAACCCAGTCTCCTGGCGGGCGGATCCTGAGGCTCACTGTGCCTCCAAGGCCAGGCCAAAAGGCAGCAGCCCTTCCTCAGATGGCCATGTGAGATTGTCAGGCCAGCCTGTGCAGCCAAGGGAAAGAGCTGTTGCTTCAAGAATCTGGACAAACTCAATACTAATGTGGAACCAATATATAAACTATATGCCCACAGGTAAGAAAAACACAAGAGTAGGAGGTGCCTGTGGCTCAAAGGAGTAGGGCGCCGGTCCCATATACCAGAGTGGTGGGTTCAAACCCAGCCCCGGCCACAAACTGCCAAAGGGATAAAAAAACCATAAGAGTGGTCTAGCAAGGGAGTGGGGGGAGGGAGGGAGAGGGGAGAGGGAGGGGAGGAGGAACTCTGATGAGAAATTCAAGGTGGAGACACAGGATGGAACCCCAGAGTGTGGGATATCAGGACACAGAGAGGTTGTGCTGTTACTCTGGACTCACAGGTGGATGGAGTGAGTGTCTCAGCAAGGCCGTCGCCTGCTCAGGGTCACACATGAGACAAGAGGCAAAGCCGGGGTTCTAACCTGGTCCTATGGAAGGGGAAGGGGGAGGAGAAAGACACAGGGAGGGGGAAGGGGAAGGGAGAAAGAGGTGAGGGTGACTGGCGGGGTCTCCACTAATATGCACAATGTGGGGGTGTTCAGCACGGCCCCTGGGGGAAGGCTCAGCTACAACTTGAACCTTACCTTAGAAATGAAAATGATGTAACCTAAACATTTGTACCCTCATATCAATCTGAAATTAAAAAAAAATAACATTAAAAGACAAGTTAAAGAAATAAAAGAATCTGGCTCGGCGCCTGTGGCTCAAGCGGCTAGGGCGCCAGCCACATACACCTAAGGTGGCGGGTTCGAATCCCCAGCCCGGGCCCGCCAAACAACAATGATGGCTGCAACCAAAAAATGGCCGGGTGCCTGTGGTCCCAGCTACTTGGGAGGCGGAGGCAGGAGACTCGCTTAAGCCCAGGAGTTGGAGGTTGCTATGAGCTGTGATGCCATGGCACTCTACCCAGGGGGATAGCTTGAGGCTTCGCCTCAAAAAAAAAAAAAAAAA
>CAUYQV010130350.1:0-24833 GCA_963574575.1 Galagoides demidoff
ACCTGCCGTTTCACCATGCAATTCCTTTATTAGGTATAGTCCCAGATGACCAAAAATCACATTACAACAAAGATATTTGTATCAGAATATTTATTGCAGCCCAATTCATAATTGCCAGGTCATGGAAGAAGCCCAAGTGCCCATCGATCCACGAATGGATCAACAAACTGTGGTATATGTACATCATGGAATACCATGCAGCCATAAAGAAAGATGGAGACTTTACCTCCCTCATGTTCACATGGATGGAGCTGGAAAGTGTTCTTCTTAGCAAAGTATCACAAGAATGGAAGAAAAAGTATCCAATGTACACACCCCTATTTTGAAATTAATTTATACCTTTTATATGAAAGCTATAACCTAATAACAGCCTAAGAATATGGGGAGGGGGGAGGGAAAGGAGAGGGGGGAAGGGGTGGAGGGAGGGGTATTGGAGGGATCACTTCTGAGGTTTATCTTACAAGGGTACAAGTGAATCTTTCTAAGAGTGGAATGTGAACGTTTTAAAATAATAACTAAGAAAATGACATGAAGGCTACGTTAACCAGTTTGATGGAAGTGTTTCGGATTGGGTGTGAAAACCCCACACTGTACCCCAGAAGTGCATTAATGTACATAGTTATCATTCAATAAAAAAAAAAAAAGGAAGAAAAAAAAGAGAGTTTTGTCACCTGACAGACCTATCAGCAAGGGGAACCCCTTTAAGCCTTTGCTTCCTTCTCGGAGGACTAATGAGAAAATGTATGCAGAGGACTTTGCACGGTTCCTGACATGTGGTAGGTGCTCAATACCTATCATCTAATGGAATGTAAAATGAGACTGTTGTATATAAAACTATTATGATACATCTTTGATCTAAAAAAAATAAAAAAAATAAAAATAAAAGACACCCCTGCACAAACTTGTATTTGTTGTGGCCTGATCAAGGGACATTTCATTTTATCTTTACTGATAAGAACTTTAGATGCACAAAGATTCAGAAACTTTGCTATTGATTAATCTTTACATGGTATTAGAAGTTGAATCCCTGCAATAATAAATTTCAGGAAGATTAAAATTGTATGGTAGTTAAGTCCCATCCACCTAGGAGGCCATTTCTTTTGAGAAAGTCTAATAAGCTAAATAATTTGGAGTTCAGTTACAATGAGATTTAGTCAATATTTTTCAGATCTTAGTGGAAATTATAGAAGTAAAACTTAGGGTATGATAGTGATATAAACTTTAGAATTAAAAGTCATGAAGGCACTCACACCTGTAATCCAAACACTTTGGGAGGCTGAGGCTGGAGGATCATTTGAGCTCAGGAGTTCAAGACCAGCCTGAGCAAAAAGAGATTCCATCTGTACTAAAAATAGAAAAATTAGCTGGACATTGTGGCAGGAGCCTGTAGACCCGGCTATTCAGGAAGCTGACACAGGAGGATCACTTGAACCCAGGAGTTTGAGGTTGCTGTGAGCTAGGCTAACACCAGGGCATGCTAGCTTGGGGCAACAGAGTGAGACTATGTCTCAAAAAAAAAAAAAATCATAAGGGTCCCTTATCCCCTACATAATCACTATTGCTGGTGTTGTCCATTCATATTAAGATGGCTTAATTTTTGGTTCTAGTAACAATAAGAAGTATAGTAATGGACTCATGCCCATGAGAACTATACATACTCAGAAAGCAGCTGGATTAATGTTCTGCTGAAAACTGAGTTATGGAAACAGTTGGAAGATCACACTCTGAATAAATAAGACAGGATGCAGTTAGGCTTTAAGTTAACAACAAATATAAACAGTACAAGCAGAATAGACAGGTCCAGGAATCAAGAGGTAGAACTGAGAGTGATTTCTCTTACTATTACCCCTAAGAACTGAATTATATAATTTTTTTCTACACATCCCTGCAACTTAGAGGTCTACAGATGTGAAGATCTTGGTTCTTTAGAGACAAATGCTTCCACTAGAAGACAGAACAAAAGTTCCAGTGAACTGGAAGTTTAAACACTACTGGCCATTCTGTGTTCCTTGTGCCTTGAACAAACAGGCAAGAATAGGGTTACTCTTCTGGCCAGAAGGCATGATCTATCCCAACTACCAAATGGAAATTACGGGTGCACAAGGAGGGTAAAGAGGATTATATCTGAAACCCAAAGGATTCTCTAAGGTACTTCTTAATATCCCACATCTAAAAGTAAAAAAGTTAATAAAACTTGGGTGGTGC
Source organism: Galagoides demidoff (assembly GCA_963574575.1). NCBI lineage: Eukaryota > Metazoa > Chordata > Mammalia > Primates > Galagidae > Galagoides > Galagoides demidoff. Next base: position 2,206 of record CAUYQV010130350.1, read on the forward strand.
CTGTGGCTCAAGGAGTAGAGTGTCAGCCCCATATGGTGGGTTCAAACCCAGCCCTGGCCAAAAATAATAATAATAATAAATAAATAAAACTTTAATAACAACAATAAAAACATGGTCTACTAAAGATACAGATTCTTTAGGAATGAAAGAGTGAATTACCCCAACAGATAAATAACTCTGAATAGATGAGATTCTGGCTGAAGCAAAGAAAACATGGAATAATGGTGGAAGAAGACAGATCAAAAGCCTCCTTGTGACTATTTATAGACATGAGGACTCTAACAGTTATGCATATTTCCCTCCTTGCTTATCATATGTATTTTGTTTGTATATATGTACATATGTATTTGTATGTGTGATTGTGTGTATATACACGGTATGCTAATATAATATATACTATGAAAATTAGTATATGTGCTAATTATTTCATTACTAGCACATATAATTCTTAGTATATTTATTTGTAATTCCCTCTACACTCCTCTTTTCTGTTACTGTATACAAGAATACATCATGATTCACCTTTAGGTAACAAAATACTAAGATGGTACTGTGACTGAATTTGAAAAGTCATCAACATGGTGCACAGATGTCTACCATAATTGTCTCTTGAAGGTGGACTCAATGACATTTGGAACTTAGAACTCAATCCTGCTCATCAGAGTTTCTTTCTTAGGAGGGGAGGGTAAGAAATGTTTTGATCACACAAAAATCAGTTACATTTTGTTAAGTGTTAGCAGTAAAGAATTTCTTATTGTTGCATGGAAGTTTAAACATGTGTAAAAGAGTGGTTACAAATACTGGGTAGCCAAAGGGGTGAGTTGTGTCAGTTATTAAACTCTTGTCTCTCAATTTCAACTCACTCTCTATACTCTACTACTGGAGACTTCAACACTCCTTCATTCATTAATAGAATGACTAAGCCCACAGAAATTCATCAAGGATGTAGAGGTCCTAAATTATACTATTGACTTGACCTCATCAACATCGCTGGAGCACTCCACCCAGAGTACAGACTACATATGCTTTCCAAGTTCATATAAAACATTAACCATGATAGAGAATATTCGAGGCCACAAAAAAAAACTTTAGAAACTTTAAAAGAATTTAGATTATACAAAATATGTTGTTTTCTGATCATAATAGAATTAACCTAGAAATGAATAGCAGAATAATGCCTGGAAAATCCCTAAATATCTGGAAATTAAATACATAAATATTTGGAAATTAACCCCCCAAATATTTGGAAATTAAACAACATACTTATAAATTATATATTGCATGATTTAATAATAAAAAAGAAAACATTTTGCATTTTAGTAAATAGCAATAAATCTTTAATAATCTGAAATACTACTTTTCCATCCTTATTAATGTCTATGATAAATAAAAATCTTATATTTTTGTTGGGCAGCACCTGTGGCTCAAAGGAATAGGGCGCTGACCCCATATACCGGAGGTGGTGGGTTCAAACCCCCCCCCACCCAAAAAATGCAAAAAAAAAAAAAAAAAAAAAAAAAAAACTTGTGTATCTTTGCTACAAAAAAAAAAGAAGTTTCAAGGGAAGTTAGAAATATTTTGAGAGTGTAGTATCAGTATCTCTTACTATAATTGTGAATTTGTCTGTTTTTCCTTAGAGTTCTATCATGTATTTTCCCACAGGTATTTTTGAAGCTCTGTTACTAGGTGCATAATGTTAATGTTCTCTAATTAATTGGCCAATTCATAATGATGAAATAATCCTCTTTACCTCTCGTATTAGTCTTTGTTCTGAAATCTACTTTACCTAATATTAATGTAGTCATTCCAGCTTTCTTTGATTAGTAGTAACATAACATATTTTTTCATCTTTTCATTTTTAACATATTTGTATCTTTAAATTTGGTTTTTTGTATGCAGGATACTGCTGAGTTTTAACTTTTTGTCCTATCTAATAATCTTTACCTTTTAATTAAATTATTTAGACTGTTTAGATTTACTATGATTACATTTATATGTGGGTTTAAATCTACCATTTTGTTGTTTGTGTACCATTTGTCAGCTTAGTTCTTGTTTTCTGCCTCTCTTTTTCTTTTTTTCTTTTTTTTTTATTAAATGGTGACTGTACATTAATGCATTTATGGGGTAGAATGTGCTGAATTGAGAAACAATGTGGAATGCTTACATCAAACTGATTAATGTAACCATCACCTCATTTGCTTATTTGTTGTGGTAAGACATTATACTACATTCTTAATAGTTCTGAAATGTACCATTGTATGAATTATACACAATAGGTGAGATCCCACATCACCTATTGTGTATACCCTCCCTCCTCCCAGCTTTCCCCCTCCACTCCTGTCTCCCTCCTCTTCCTTCTTTCCTTCTGGACTATAGTTATGTTTTATCATTCTTATGAATGTGTAGGTGATTATGTGTTGTTTTCATAGTAGTATTAAGTACACTGGATACTTTTTCTTCCATTCTTGAGATACTTTATTAGGAAGAATATGTTCTAGCTCCATCCAGGTGAAAATAAAAGATGTGAAGTCTCCATCTTTTTATGGCTGCATAGTATTCCGTGGTATACATATACCATAATTTGTGAATCCATTCAGGAACTGATGGGCACTTGGGCTGCTTCTGTGACTTGGCGATTATGAACTGGGCTGCAGTAAACATTCTGATGCAAATGTCTTTGTTGTAAAATGATTTTTGATCATCTAGGCATATGCCTAGTAAAGGAATTGCAGGATTGAATGGTAGGTCTACTTTCAGTTCCTTCAGTATTCTCCAAACTTCTTTCCAAAAGGGTCATATTAGTTTGCATTCCCACCAGCAATGTAGAAGTGTTCCCTTCTCTCCGTATCCATGCCAACATCTGTAGTTTTGGGATATGGGCTATTCTTACAGGAGTTAGATAATATCTCAAAGTGGTTTTGATTTGCATTTCTCTAATGATTAAAGATGATGAGCATTTTTTCGTGTTTGTTGGCCATGTGCCTGTCTTCTTCAGAAAAGCTTTGGTTCAAGTCTCTTGCACACAAAGATATGGGGCTATTTGTTCTTTTCTTATTGATTAGTTTGAGTTCTATGTGGATTCTAGTTATCAGACCTTTGTCAGAAACATAACCTGTAAAAATCTTCTCCCATTCTAAGGGCTGTTTGCTTTACTTACTGTGCTTTTGGCTGTGCAGAAGCTTTGATCAGATCCCAGTAATATAATTTTGTTGTTGCTTCATTTGCCAGGGGTACCCTCATAAAAAATTATCTCAGGCCAATTTCTTCAAGCATTTTCCCTGCACTCTCTTCTAGTATTTTTATGGTTTCATGTCTTAAGTTTAAACCTTTTATCCAGTGAGAATCAATTTTTATTAATGGTGAAAGGTTAGGGTCCAGTTTCAGTCTTCTACAGATTGCTAGCCAGTTCACCCAGCACCATTAGTTAAATAGGCAATCTTTCCCCCAACTATTCCTTTTGATATGCTTATCAAAGATCAAATGATGATAAATGGCTGAGTTCATGGTTCTTGGTTCTTGGTTCTCTATTCTGTTCTATATATCTACCTCTCTATTTTTTGTGCCAGTACCATGCTGTTTTGATCACTATAGATTTATAGTATAACCTGAAGTCTGGTAACATGATACCTCCTGATTTGTTTTTATTTCTGAGTAACATATTGGCTATTTGAGGTTTTTTCTGATTCCATATAAAAGGAAGAACCACTTTTTCAAGATCTTTAAAGTATGACAATGTCTGCCTCTCTTTTTAATTAGTTGAGTTATTCTTCATGATTCCATTTTATCTTTTTTGTTGACTCATTAGCTATACCTCCTTTTTTAAATTATTGCTTTAGTGATTTTAGTGATGGCTTTATTGTGTTACTGGTTGTTTTTTTAGTTATAACTTTATCATAATAATAATATATCTTCAAGTAATACTACTAATAATATACCCTCAAGTAATATACATCAATTCACATAACACTATTACATTACAACAGTATGATTCTATTTCCCTTTTCCCAGACTTTGTGCTATTGTTTTTATACATTTCACTTCTACATATATTATAAACCTAACAATCTAATGGCATTATTTTTGTCTTAAATAATCAATTATATTTTAAGATATTGTAAGAATAAGAAAAATGTTTTATATTTATCCATATATATTCCATTTTTGGTGCTCTTTATTCCTATAAATAGATCTAGATTTCCATTTGTTATCATTTGCTTTCTACCTGAAGTACTTCTACTAATATTTTATATAGTGTCTGCTATTGATAAGTTCTTTCAAAGCTTGTATGTCTGAAAGTCTGTATTTCACCTTCATTTTTGACATTTGTTTTTGTTATGTATAGAATTTTATTGTCAAAATAGTCGACAGTTTTTTCTTTTAGTACTTTAAAGATGCTCCACTGTCTTCTGACATGCATTATTTCCAGTAAAAGTCTGCTCTCATTTTTATGTTGTTCTTCTATCCATATTTATCTTTTTTCTCTGGCTAATTTTAAGGTATTTCCCTTTCTCACCACTTTCAACCATTTGATTAAGATGTACCATCATGTAGTTTTCCTCAGGTTTCTTGTGTCTGAGGTTTATTCAGTTTCTTCAATCTGTGGGTTTCCTTTTCATCAAATTTGAAAAATACTTAACCATTATTTCTTCAAATAGTTTATAAACACACACACACACACACACACACACACACACCCCTACTTCAGGGACTTGAAATACACATGTATGAGGCTATGTAAAGTAGTCCCAGAGTTCATTGATGTTCTGTTCTCTTTTTTAGTGCTTTTGTCCATTGTGCTTTATTATGGATATTTTCTATTGTTTTTTCTTCTGCAGTATCTAATCTTTTATTAATTGCATTCCGTATACTTTTCATCTCTAATATTTCATTTTTGGTCTTCTTATATTTTCTATGTTTCTCCTTGACATGAATGTTCTTTCCTCTATATTCTTGAACATATTAGAATATATTTATGATTGTTTCCATATCTTTGTCTACTAATACTATTATCTGCATCATTTCCAGATCTGTTTACATAGATTAATTTTAATCCTCACTGTGAGTTGTATTTTTCTGCTTCTTTGCATGCCTGATAATTTTTACTGAGTGCTAGACATTGTGAATTTTACTATTTGGAGTGGTAGATATCCTTAAATTCCTTTAACTATTCTAGAGCCTTATTTTGGGATGGAGTTAAGTAACTTGATAACAGTTTAGCCCTTTTAAGCTTTGTTTGGTAGAACAAAAGCAGTCTTTATTTTGGGCCTAAGTTTTTCCATAACATGTCTGATACTCTGCCCAGTGCCCTGTATATTGCAAGGCTTTCCACCCTGGTTTATAGCAACATAAACCGCTCTCATCTCTGTGTGAGCTCTGGAAATTGTTCCACCTATTTTTTTGCTGGTATTTCTTTCCCCAGCCTCATTTACCTTGCATTCATGCTCTGAGCAATATTCAGCTATTCTCAAGGGAGACTCTGCAAAATTGCAAAATGTCTTAAGTTCTCTTTCTGAAAAGCTCTCTTCTCTCAAGTATGCTGCCTTAAAAATTCTAGCCATACACTCTGGGAGGCTGAGGCAGGTGGATAACTTGAGCTCATGGGTTTGAGACCAGCCTGAGCAAAAGGTAAGACCCCCCATCTCTACTAAAAATAGAAAAACTGAGGCAAGAGGATCACTAGAGCCCAAGAGTTGGAAGTTGCTATAAGCTATGATGCCACAGCACTCTAACCAGAGTGATAGCTTGAGACTCTGTCTTAAAAAAAAAAGAAAATTCTAGCCATGTTTACCACCCTGCCCCAAAATTCTCAACTCTTCTCTTCAATTTGGGGAAACCACCAAGCTTCACTTGCATTCCTCCTCCTTGAGATTTGATCTAGAGACTTTCCAGGAAGTAAGCTGGGCAGTACATAGACTCATTTTATGTTTTTCTTTTACTGGAGATCACGTTCCTGTGCTCCCTGTTGTTCTATATCTAAAAAACTATTATTTCATATGTTTTTGCTTGCTAGATGACTGAGGCAAGAGGGTAAATTTAGTTCCTGTTACTTGGCCATAGCCACAGTGGGAGTCTTGTTTATCATTTTAAACTGAAAATTACTTGCCTATGGCAATACAAAAGGAATATGTTGAAAAGTAAGTCCTCCTTACACCTCCTACAATAGTGCTCCTAATTTCCTCATCCCCCCCTTTTCAGATATAGTAACACCAGTTTCTTATAAAGTGTTCCAGAAATATTCTCTGCATCTATTAGCATACATATGGGAGAATACTATATACAACATTCTGTAGCCCCTACTTTGTTATGCTTGACAATATGTCTGGAGATGTTTCCATATGAGTGCAAATAGTTCTATAATAGTTCTCTCTCTCTCTCTCTTTTTTTTTTCTTGTGGCTGTGAAGTCTTTCATTGTATGGTTGTAATATGGTTTACTTAACTGTAATAGTTCCTTATTAGTAGACCTATAAATGAGTTTTCAGCTCTGTGCTATTATAAGCAATGCTGTGATGAACATTTTTATCCATATATCTTTGAACATATATACGATAATACCTTCTCTTGGTCCTTAGTCCAAAACAAAATATTGTAGACTGGGTAGTTTATAAACAACAGAAAATTATTTCTTACATTTCTGGGGACTGGGAAGCCCCAAATCAAAGCACCATCAAATTTGGTGACTAGTAAGAACCAGTTTCTTGGTTCATAGATGGCACCTTCTTGCTGTGTCCTCTCATGAAGGAAAGGGCAAGAGGTCTCTCTGGAGTTCCTTTAATAAAGTCATTAATCCCATTCATGAGGGCTCCATCCTCATGACCTAATTACTTTTCAAAGGCCCCATCTCCTAGTGCCATCACTTTAGGGATTAGGATTTTAACATGTGAATGAGAGCACAAACATTCAGACCATAGTATACCTAAATTAATAGAATTAGAGTTGCTGGATCAAAAGGATTATGCGTTTTAAAAATAGGATAAGTATAGTTAAAATTGCCCTCAAAAGAAACTGTACAAATTTACATTCCCATCAACAATGTTATGAGACAGGTGCTATAAAGTTTAAATGTTGTAGGAAATCGGAAACAGGAATAGGAAAGGTCTGAATAATGGCAGGATGAACTCAGTGTTTCCACAAAGCTTAAAAAGTAGGAAAGGAACAGAGAAAGAAAGGGAATGTTGAATTTCAGATGGTGGGATTTAAATCAGGTTACATTTATGACATGCAATATATCCATGTAACAAAACTGGGCTTGTACCCCTTAAATTTATATGCATTTAAAAAAAATAATAATAGACAATTTTTCTCCTTGTAAGTTTTAAAAACATGCATGACTATTACAAGTAAAAATTATAAGACTATCTGCTGAGGTTTTCAATGCATATATATTAACACATATGAAAATTACAACATAAAGGGTGAAGAATAAAGGGATCTGTAATGTTCAAAATTATATACACACACACACATACATATATATTTTTTTTCCTGAGGCAGAGTCTCACTTTGTTGCCCCCAGTAGACTTACATGGCATCATAGCTCACAGCAATCTCAAATTCAGGCTCAAGGAATCTTCTCACCTCAGCTGGGCCTACAGGCACTCGCCACAGCACCTGGCTATTCATAGAAATGGGGTCTTGCTTTTCCTCAGGCTGGTCTCAAACTCCTAAATTCAGGTGATCCACCTGCCTTGGCCTCCCAGAGTGCTGGGATTGCAGGCATGAGCCACCACACCCAGCCTAAAACTCTCTATATTGTACTTTAAGTGATAAAATATTAACTTTTACTACATTTTTCCCAGAACAACCACTTTAAAAAATGACACAAAAAGATTTAATGAAAAAGTCAATGTAGATAAATTTTAATAGAATACTAAGAACTTTCAAAAACTTTAAAAGAATGCAGGAAAAAGGAATGGAGAAACAGAAAACAAATGATAAAAGAGTAGAACTGAATTCAACCATATTAAAAATTACATTAAATGCAAATTGTTTAAACACACTAATTAAAATTCAGAGATTACCAAGCTGGGTAAAAAACAAGAACCAACTACATGTTCTTACAAGAAACTCATTTTAATATAATGTTGTAGATATATTTAAAGGATGGAACAGTTTTCTCTCTCATATGCAAAGAACTTGCAAGTCATCACTCCTGCCTCTATAACAAGAAAAAAATGGAACAAACTGAAAATCAGTGATGGGTCCCTTTTTGGACCCATCAAAGAACTGAGGTTGCAGGGCAGATTATCACCCCAAATCAAGAGACAGAGACAAATATAAACAATCACAGCCACAATTAGCTAACTGAAAGCTGCTGGAGACATAAAGTGGAAGGGAAAAACTTTACTGGAGCCTTATATGACTAGGAAAGAGGCAGTTATCTTTCCCTTGTGACCCCTTTTCTCACCAAAGGGTGGGGGGTGGGGAGCCATGACACTTCTGAAGGCCACAGCCCAGAGACACAGACTCACTAAAAGACTGAGATTTAGTTGTTTCATTTTTCATATGCAAGTGTGAGTGATTGTAAATTGGTTTCACTGTAGTACTGAGTACATTGGATATTTTTTTCCCATTCCTGAGATACTTTACTAAAGAATATTTTTTGAATCCATAATGGCATAAATGTATTTATGATCTATGTACAAATGACTTAATAAAAGAAAAAAAAAGACTGATATTTAATCATAAGATTATTTGAGCCAAGCATAGTGGCTCATACCTGTATCCTCAGCTACTTGGGAGACTGAGGATGGAGGATCACTTGAGCCAGGAGTTCAAATCCAGCCTGGGCAATATAGTGAGACCGCATCTGAAAAAAAAAACAAAAACAATTATTGAATGCCCATTGTCCCCACACCTTACCACCTTGTCAACAGGGTTCCAGTAAAATAATAGTGAATTATAGTTGAAAGGACTGGAAAGTAAAGAATCTTACAGAAGGGGTTCTTTGTGAGCTCCACAGGCAATAGCAAAGATAAAAATAGGACACTGGAAGAAATCAAAGTCTCTGGCACCTATAGAATCAGCAAACCCTAACATAAAACCTTACTTAAAACTTATTGCCTTCAGACCCTGTTACCCAATACATTATGTCTGACATTCAACAAAAAAGTGCAAGGCATGCTAAAATGCAAGAAAAAACAGTCAGAACAAGACTCAGATTGACATGTCAGGGGGATTAATTTCTTCTAAGGCCTCTCTTCTTGACTCATAAATGACCATTTCTCTTTGTATCTTCACATGACTTTTTCCTCTGCATGTATCCAAATGTCTTCAATAAGGATGCCAGTCATATTGGATCAGAGCCCACCCTAACCTAACGGGTTTCTTAAATTTTAAGTATTTCTCTATCTTTATTGCCAAATACAGTCACATTCCAAGGTGCCAGAGGTTAGGATTTCCCCATATGAATTTGGGGAGTCATAATTCAGCCCATAACAAGGGACATCCTACGAAATACCTGGCTAGTACTCCTCTAAACTTCCAAGATTATCTTATCAAAAACAAGAAAAGCCTGGGAAACTGTCATAGGCAAGAGGAACCTAAAGAGATGTGACAACTATATGTAATAGGACATCCTAGATGAGATTCTGGAACCAAGAAAGGACATTAGGCAAAAACCGAGGACATATGAATAAAGTGTAGACTTTTGTTAAAAACATATTTAGTACTTGTTTATTAATTGTGACAACTGTATTATAATAATGTAAGATGTCAATAACTGGGTGAGGAACATATGTGAAGTATCTGTACTATGTTCTCAATTTTTGTTAAATCTAGAACTGTTCTAAAAACTAAAGTGTGTTTTGGAAAAGGTAAAGCATGGAAACAGATGTACCATGGTGGAAATACGTGCAAATATCTGACGAGGGCCTTTTTATCTAGAACCATTACATTTCAATAGGAAAAGACTCCAGTTAAAAATATAGAAAAATTCTTAGCTAGGCATTTCACCAAAGGAGATATATGTGTGGTAAATAAGATATAAGATTCTTAATATCATTAGTAATTAGAGAAATGTACACTAAAATCATACATAATGAAATACAACTACCTATTCATTAAAATGGCTAAAATTAATAATATTGAACATATCAAATGTTGGCAAGGATATAGATCAACCTGAAGTCTCATTCATTCCTGGTAGGAATATAAAATGATACAACTGCTTTGGCAACAATTTGATCATTTCTTAAAATATTAAACATATCCTACTTATATAATCCAGAATTTCCATTCCAAAGTATTTATCCAGAAAAAATGAAAGCACTCATATACACTGGGATTTATACATGAATGTTCATAGCAGTCTTACATGTAGTATCCAAAAACCCAGAACAACCCATATGCCCATCAGCAGGGGGGGAATGGATAAATTATGGTGTATCTGTACATGCATGCAACATAGATGAATCTCAGAAATCATTATACTGAGTAAAAGAAGGCACATAGTAAAGAAAAAAAAAGAGCATATTTATAGGCAGTCCAAAAAAAAGAACATATTTACTTAAAATACTCGAAAATGAAAACTAATCTACAGTGGCAGAAAGCAGACCACTATTTGCCTGGAGATGGATGGGAGGAGCAGGAAAGAGGAATCACAAAAACGTGAACAAGTTCATTACTTTGATTGAGATGATGATTTTACAGGTAAATCAAAGCTTCTCAAACTGCACGCTTTGAATAGATGCAGTTGATTACAAGTCAATTATGTCTTATTAAAGTTATTTAAAGGTTTACTAATAAAAATCATGTTTGGAAAAAATAAATAAATAAATAAATAAATTTTTAGTATTTAATTGACAAGATCCTTCCAAATATGGCTCCTTTCTACATAGTGAGATCTATTCTCATTGTATGGCTGTCCTTCCCATCACACGGATCCTGGCAGCCCAGCTTCTGTGTCTTCTTTCTCACTCTTTCCCTCCTATTGTCCCTCCATCTAGCCAGATCTCTCATCTTGCAATATCCAACTGTCAGTTCAGCTCACCCCCTCTGCAATGTCTATAATTCTCAAAGCCAGTCTCTCACATTATACAGTATAACTACTCCCTATCTTTTACTGAGATTTAGACATAGTGAAGGTACAATATTTGCTTTTGCTGAATGGAAAAATGATTTTTTTCTTTTTTGAGACAGAGTCTTACTATGTTGCCCTCAATAGAGTGCTGTGGCGTCACAGCTCACAGCAACTTCAAACTCTTGGGCTTAACCAATTCTATTGCCTCAGCTTCCCAAGTAGCTGGGACTACAGGCGCCCACCACAATGCCCAGCTATTTCTTTTTGTTGTTGCAGTTGTCATTGGCGGTCAGCTGGCCTGGGCCAGGCTGGAACCCTCCAGCTTTGGTGCATTTTCTCCACTGGAAAAATGATTTTGAATCACCAGTTTCAGGAGTATTAATCTTATTTTTTCATTAGATCATCACGTCTTTGAGAGTCAAAGACATAAACTATTTTCCTGTTAAACATTGGATCGACTTAAATCTAACTAGATGTTTCTGGTAATAAGGATTTCTCTTTTTATTCAGAAACTGATATAAGTGGAACTGGATTACTGAAACTAGGTTCTTAAAATGGAGAAAGGATTAGAGAGTGGAAAAACTGGGAGCCAAGAGGCCACTTGGGAGTAATGAAACTGCTAAGAAAAAGATGGCAAAGACTCAAATACAGCAATGGCAGTGGGAATAGGAGTAAGAACATGAATTCAGAGACATTCAGAAGCTCTGAGACTAAATGCTGGGTAGAGAGAGAGATCTGAAGGACAGCAGGTGGGGACACAACTGAAGAATATGAGGTTTGAGAGGGAAGACAATGCTTTTTTCCCTTGAACTTGAATCTGAGGCGCCTGCAGGATGCGGGGCGGGGGCTGAAAGGAGACAGTCCTCTCTTGCCTATTTGCTCAGCACTGCCCCCTCATGGCTCCCGCTCCTGCTGTACTGACCTTTCAACACCTTGAATGTTTTCTCTTGCCCTCTGGTCTTTGCACACACCAGGACTTCTTTCTCGGTAGTCTTTGCCCTTCCTGGATAATTCATCTTATTAATCCTTCAGGTCTTAGCTTTCACAATCCTCCAGCCTTCCTTGCCCATAACACTGTTACCTGTTCCTGCTATGGGAACCTCCCTGAGCATTTACACTAGTGCTTATTGAATTACCTATTTTCTCAATGGATTATAAACTCCTTAAGGTCTGCATTAGTTATTTATTCCTGTATGATAAAGTAACCTGAAGCTTAGCAGCTTGAAACAACAAACATTTATTATCGCACATAGTTACTAAGGGTTAGAAATCCAAGAGCAGTTCATCGGTGGCTCCAGCTTATAAGGAGGTCTATAAGGAAGTTCCAGCCAAGCTGCCGGCGTGGTCATGGTTGGAAGACACCACTGGGCAGGAGGACCTGATGCCAAACCCTCTCATGCCCTGGTGGAAGGAGGCATTGGTTCCTCACCATGTGGAGCTGTCCTCAAGGCTGCTCATGCACGCCTTTGCCTAGAGTGAGCAAGCTGAGGCCATATACAGTGGAAATGGAGCCCGCAGGGTCTTTTATAACCTACCCTGGAAAGCTGCTTACTATTACTTCTGCCATAGTCTGTTGATTCCACAGACCAACCCTGGTTCATGAGGGCGGACACTGCACAAGGGCCAAATCTGCCTTAAAGACAAATGTATCCTACCATGGTGACTAACATGGTGAGTGCTTAATTTATTACATGAATGTTTGCATCAGGAAGTCTAAAGGAAAAGTCTGATGTGGAGTTTCAGATTCCGAAAGAAACAGCAAATAAGCAATGGATATGACCATGGTAGTAGGAGAGAGATCTTACACACATAGAACACATAGAGTAAAAGCACATCAACCAAAGCTAGGATTTGGGGACACATGCTGAAGGAGTGAGCTGAGAGAGCAGAGGGTGCTGAAGGGATTGGAAAAGCCCAGCTGCAGAGGTAGGCTCAGCGGGGGAATTGGAGAGAGGGACAGATGCAGAGGGAGAAGAGCGGGTCACACCACAGGAGGTGGTCAGAAGCTGCGGTGCTGCAGAGAGACCAGTAAGATGAGGCCCACAAAGAGTTGATTTGTCCAGGGACCTTCCAGGAGAGTGGTTAGGGCATAAGTTGGATTGTATTGGATCAAGAATTGAATGAGAGATGAGAAATTACAGAGGGGAGCAAAAGCACCAGCCTTTGCCAAGAGCTCCCTGTGGGCTAAGAGGTTTGCTGGGTTTTGGTTTCTTTATTGCATCCTCACAGCAACCCTGGGAGATACTATAATCTTCATATCACAGATGGAGAAACCAGGCTTTGAAAGTTTAAAAAACGTGCCCAGGCACACAGCTAGTAAGAGCAGGAGGGCAGTAGCTTGCTGAGCAAACAACACAGGCGATATAACAGACAATATAGACTATTCTGGAAACGAGCCTAAAAACAGTGCTATGGAGACACTGCACCTTCTTTACTCTCATCCCATACATGAGTGGACATGTGACCTAGACTTCAGTCAACAGAGCAGGTATCACTAGCATTTTCTTTGCAATAGTTTTGGGGCAAATGACCCAAGAATTGGCATGCATGGGAAAATGACCCCATCCCTTGAAATTTAAGGCATCTAGATTCAATTTGGAGATTTTCATTTGAACTATCAGGAAAACAGTACTCTTTGGGGGGGGCAGGGAGAGGGAGGAGCATTTGAACTGAGAAGCCCTTCTGAGTTCTGTAGTCATCATGCCCCACAAGAAGAGAGGTGAGCAGAGAAGGAAATAGATACAGTAAAAGTCACAACTATGAAATGGAAAGAAACCCAGTCCAGGTAACACTATCTAACCCACTGCATGGGGCTGTCCCTGTGGCTAGATTAACCTTAGATCATTAACAATATTCATTAACTCTCTTTTCAATCTAGTCAGTTAGAGCCGAGTTTTCTATCTCAACCTTAACTTTGACCTGAAAGAGTCCCAACTGCTACATATGGGTTTCTCTCTCAGGATAGGGATGATTCAAATTTGTTTTTAGAATGAGAGGGGACTGGTTGAGCAACAAAGTATTTAGGAAATGATAGTATAAGAAAGCTTTATTTTATTTATTTACATATTTATTTAGCTTTGGATTAACACAGCTCATCTTATATGTTATTCTCGTTACATGTGTATCCCCATTACGATCCAGGGAAAGTACCTCTGAGGCAAAGTAAGAGAATAATATTCAAAGAATGATTATACACCATGGTCTAAAAAATCATTTTAGAACATCTTTTTACATTCCTAGAACTCCCTTGCACCGTGTATTATTCACATGGCTAGCTCCCACTTAGCCTCTAAGAATTAGCTCCATGGTGTCAACCTCTGGAAGGGTGCCTGCTTATTCTTTCCTCAACCTTATCCCATCCTCAAGTGAAATTATAGGCCTCCTTTGATGGCCCATAATGCCTCACACATATGGGATCAGAGTGCTTTTAACAACCACCAAAACCGATACAGAGTCACTCAGTTGCCAACCCACAAGGGCACCTCCAGACAGTGGTGAGCTCTGTTAAACAATGATGGAGGGTACATTTAGTGCAAGGAAATGAGAGTTGGGAATAAATTAGATTACCGCTACCCTCCCAGACTCCTCAAATTCAACGTACACTGATGAAAAGGTCTATAATTTGCTGCTCTGGAATAATGAAAAGCATTTAAAAAGACTCACTTTTTCTTAATATTTAGGGTCTGCTTTTATTAATGGCCTTTTTGTTCTGGCTATATTTATCAACCTTTAAGGCTAAAGGGAAAATAAGTTGCACCTAATTTATATGAAAATAGAGGCTTAGGAAGAAACACTTTTACCTGACTGCATGTAGGAGTAGCCATTGAAAAGACAGGAAAGAGCACACACAATTATTTTATTTGTGGGCTCCCACTTATTTAAGGTGGGGAAAAAAACTCTATAACATTTCTGAGTTTTTACTTCTGCCTCATGTACTGCCAGAAATCAGAACTGTCTAGAGAAGGCAGTGGTCTGTGCCTTTCTTTGTCAGTGGGGTGCTCTTTAAACAAATCCCTTCATATTTTCACTAGACTGAAGAGCAGTGGCAAAAACTGCAAGAAGCCTGGCAGGATGGCGATGTGGATATAAGCAAATATACTTCCTGGACCATAAAAGATTTCACTTGGTAAGCTGGGAAATTGTTCATTTTTTAAAAAGTATTTCAGGCTGGGCACAGCTCACACCTGTAATCCTAGCACTCTGGGAGGCTAAGGTGGATGGATTGCTTCCTCTGGAAGGCTCAGGAGTTCAAGATCAGCTTGAGCAAGAACAAAACACTTTATCTACTAAAAATAGGAAACAAACTAGCCAAGTGTAGCAGCACACACCTGTAGTCCAGCTACTTGGGAGGCTAGACAAGAGAATTGCTCAAGCCCAAGAGATTGAAGTTATTATGAGCTATGACACAACAACACTCTACCCAGGGTGACAGAATGAGACCCTGTCTTGAAAAGAAAGAAAGAAAGAGTATTCCTGCTCCCTCTGTCTAGACATTATGAAATCTAGAAGTAAACTGCAAAATTCACATTCACCCACATTTCCTTCACAATGGTTTTTTCCTAAATCAGTCACTATTAGCACCCACTGCCATTAGCATAGAGTTTAGGAAACTGGGGAAAGACATTGAAAACCTGACAAAAATGGCACATGAAGTTGGCTATGTGAATTATCAAAACCAATTCATAGTTTTATTTGTTCTGCTAACCATATACTCCTCAGAAGTTGTTAATTGAGAGGGACACTAAAAGCAGAGGTAAACTGTGAGTCCCATCTCTCTTAGCAGGTTCTCCAGAACAATGAGCCTGAGGCAAGGATTAAGGTATAGATGCTTTCTTTGAGAGGTGCAACCCCAAGAGGAGGGAGGAAAAATGGGAGCATGACAAAGACGTAAAGCAAGGCTATGTGTGAGTCTCATTACTGTGCTGACTATTACTTTACAATGAGTCATGAAGATGTGGCAGGACACTGAGTGTGTTCATTGTCTGGGGCTATGGGACTTTTCTGGAAGGTCTACAAAGAACTGTGCTTCAGAGAAGCCGATAGAAGGCAGAAAGTACACACATAGCTCCAATTTCCAATTGGTTCAGGTTTACTCCATTGGTAGCTAATTCTTCTGCACTGCTAGGCTGTGTCATCCAGCCCCCTGCTGGCCACTGGGGAAACCAGATTCCACATCCTGCAAGGTGGATGTCTATCCAGGTCCAGAAATAGGAGTGACCTGGCACAGATGACCTGGGATTAGAGAGTCCACGAAGGCCTGGGGCTTCAACTTGGAGAGGCCAGCAAAGGTTCTAACTTCATCCCACTGAGATATGTCCCTAATTAAGACTGCATCAGGGGCAGTTCAAGCTGGAAAATATGTTGATCAATAAACACTAAAGGAATGCTCACTAGAAATTTGATATTAACTTGGGCTCTGTGCAGGATACAAAGATGTTTATAACTCAGTCCTTATTCTTGAAATATCCAATATGCACAGAGGTCAGAGTTCTAAGTTACTAACCCCATTGGAATCTCCAGGGCAGAGAACCTAAGAAGAGGGAGCCACACACTGGAAGGGCCCCAGAAGTACACATAAGAATTCAGTGCATCTCCTTAGTTATCCAGTGCTGCTCAACAACTTACCCAAAACATAGCAACTTAAAATAACACACATTTATTACCTTGAAGTTTCTGTGTCTCAGGAATGCATTCAAGGTTTACCTGGGTCCTCTCCCTGGGACTTCTACGAGGCAGCCATCAGCCAGGGCTGGGATCTCAACTGAAGGCTCAATTGAGGGGGATCCACTTCCAAATTCATTTACCTGGTTATTGGCAAGATTCAGTCCCTCATGGGCTGTTCGACTGAGGGCTTGTTCCTTGTTGGCTGCTGACTTGAGGCTCCCTCACTTCCTTGCTATAGAACATTGGTCTCTCCAACAGAACAGCTTGCTCTTCAGAGTCAGCAAGCCTACTAGCAAGATAGAAGTCATGAGATTTGGTAAACTAATTATAAAAGTGGCATAAATTTATCTTTGTTGTATTCTATTAGTTAGAAGCAAGTCATTAGGTCTGATCCACATTCAAGGGGAGAAAACTATTTAAGGCATGAATACCATTGAGGGACACCTTACTAGCCAGCCTGCCATAATCAGACTATAAGACAAGATTTTGTGAGGCCCTGCAAGGATCACCTGTTATAAGGCTCAAAGCTAGAAAAGCCAAAATGGAAAAGACCTTGCTGATAGCTAGAAAAGCCCCAGATATTTCAAAATTAAATAATATGTTTGCAAATAGTCCCTAGATCAAAGAAAAAATTATAAGGAAAATTACATATCTTAATATTTTTATATCTTAATTTTTTGAATGTAAATCTTTATTCCATTATGGAATTTATACAGAATGAGTAGGGATAAAATTTTGTTTTTCTAGTTTATTGATAGTTGTCTCAAAACCATTTATTAAGCAATTCATTTTTCTATACTGATATTAAATGCATCACTATTAAAACCTAAATTCCAAAAGTGTGTGTGTGTGTGTGTGTGTGTATATATATATATATGCATTTCAAAATTTATGGGCTACAACTAAATCTACAGTAAAGGAAAAAGTCTAACTTTAAATGATTATTTAGAGAAAAATGTTTAAAATTAATGACATAACTTGACACCTAGAGAACCTACAAAAAGTTAGCAAATTAAACCTAAAATAAGTCAAAAGACAAACAACAAAAATCAAGGAAGCAGTAAAACAGACAATACAGAAAATTAATAAAATCAGAAATTGGTTTTTTGAAGAGCTCACAATTGATAAACTCCTAGCACGCCTAATTAAGAGAAAAAATAGAGAAAACCCAAATTACCAATATTAAGATTAAAAGAGGGAATATCACTACAGAAACCATGACATCAAAAGTATAGCAAGGGAGTAATATGAACAACTTTATGCCAATAAATTCCATTACTTAGAAAAATGGACAAGTTCCTTAAAAAACTCAATCTATCAAGTAATGAATGTGGTACATAACAGAAGCTCCCAGGATGCCTGTCTGGCACAAGATCTGAAACGGGGAAGGAAAAACTACAAGAAATGCTAAAGGAAGTGCTTCAGAGTAAAAGGAAACGATACCACAGGGTAATTCAGATATACTGGAAAGAATGAAGAGCACCAAGGTGGTACTATCTGGGTCAAAATTAACACTATATATTGTTGGCTCTGGGGCTCTGGTACAGCCTGAGTCATTGGTCTTACACCAAGATGCTTCAAAACCTATTTTTCCCCCTCTTAGTTTATGTAAAAGACATCTGGCTATTTAAAGCAAAAGTTATAGTGCAATATTATTAGGTTATAAACTTAGGTAGTTATTATATGATTTCATTTATATAGAATTTCTAGAATATTTTAATACAGACAGACAGAAAATAGATTAGTGGTTCCAGGGGATCAGGGGAGGGCGAAATGAAGAGTGAGTGCTAATGGGTATGGGTTTTCTTTTGAGGGTGATGAAAATATTCTGGATGAAATGTTCTAGTTATACAACTTTGTGACTATAATAAAAACCACTGAATTTATACTTTAAAGGGGTGAATTTTATGAGATGTGGATCATTTTTTTTAAATGTACATAGGCACATACAATATATATTATAGAAACAGCAAAAAAGATGGGGGGGAAATGTAACTGTACTATTGAAAGTTTTCCATATTTTTCCTAAAGTAATTCAGAATGAAGTATAAGAAAGAGGATTATAAGTTTTAAAGATGCACAGTCTAATCCTTGGAGCAACCAATAAAAAAGTAAATAACAGGAGCTGTAGGAGACAGAGCACCAGGCTGATAGAAGCAGCCATTGACTCTTGAAGACGCTGGGAAGGAGACAATGTCCTGGCCGGCATGGAGATGCTTTGCTGCCAGAGACAAGCCCTGAAGTGACCGCGTGCATTAATGAGATGAGAGCGGTCTCTCATTAGCAAGCAGGTGTTATACTTTGGACATTCATGGTGCAGCAGGGAGGGAGTGGAGCCGGTGGGGAAAGAGCACATAGTGATCATTAAGCACGTAGCTTGAGTACATGGGCCCCCACACCTGTTATATAATGCTTCAATAAAAGATCATGGGAGAGGTTGCTCAGGGCTCTCCCTGGAATATGGGAAGCCCCCTCTCGCAGGCATTTGTACCTTCAATCCATGGTCCTTGCTGGTTTTATTCCCGTGGTGATGGGGCGTTCCCAGCAGGCACTGACAAGGACTGACCTACGGTTAAAAAGCCAGAAGGAGGGCAGTGCCTGTGGCTCAAAAGGGTAGGGCACTGGCCCCATATGCTGGAGGTGGAGGGTTCAAACCCAGCCCCAGAAAAAAAACAAAAAGCCAGAAGGAAAGAAAAGCTTCTGCTTCCAATTATGGCAGAGTAATAAGGACTAGACTTTACCTTTCCAGGTTATAAAACAGAACAAAATAAATGAACTGGCTGTTTTCAAATACTGGACAGCAGACAACATAGGACAGTGATCCATGAGAGAAAAGAAACCAACAAATGGGCCTTATACTGACCCCAGTTCTTTGCCAGAAGTCAATTTCTGGGTCATGGTTTCAGGTATGATGAGTGGAACAGAGCTGGCTGCCTCAATGAAAGGAAGGTGTGGAAATTAGAATGTGTAGAGGCTGAGGCAGCTGCAAGTCATAGCCCGGGATATGGACCAGAGGGCTCTATGATGACAAGAAGACTCAGAAATTTGGATAGGGATCTGCTTGAGTCTTTGAGTAGTGATGGTTATGCACGCATAGTATGAAATTTCACAAGGCAAAGCAAAAAAAAAAAAAGAACCAAGGAGTTGTAAATATAAAATTTCCCAGAGCTTACACTTGGTGGCAAAATAAGAGCTCTGACCAGCCCAGGGTGGAGAGTCCTGAGTGATTACATAAGTAATTCCTAATCATAATACAGTATGATCTCAACTCTAACACCTTGTTTGATGGAAAAACTGTAGACATATAACAAAAGAATCAATATCAGTGCAAAAAGAATTCAACAATCCACAAAAAGAAAAAAATGCACAATAACTACATGGGACTTATTTCAGGAATACAAAGACTGCTTAGTACATGTATTAAAATAATTAAAATATTAAAATAATTCACCATATTAATAGATCAAAAGAAAAATCATGTAAACAATTCCTTGGATGTCAAAAGGGTTTTTACAAAATTTAAACCTCATTCTTGATTATACAAAAAGCTTTGAATAAAAAGACACACAAGACCAGACACAGTGGCTCATGCCTGTAATCCTAGCACTTTGGGAGGATGAAGTGGGAAGATTGCTTGTGACCAGGTGTTTTAGACCAAGAGTGAGACTTCATCTCTGCTAAATATAGAAAAACTATCCCAGTGTCATGGCGCACACCTGTAGTCCCAGCTATTTGGGAGGCTGAGGTAGAAGGATCACTTGAGCCCAGAAGTTTGAGGTAGCAGTGAGCCATGATTATATCACTGCACTCTGGTCTAGGTGATAGAACAAGAACTATTTTAAAAAAAGAAAAAATATACACAAAAACTTCCAAAACATGGTAAACTATGATCTCATCTACAGTGTCTTGCTTACCAGGGAAACACATATTTCCATTAAAGACAGAAAGGAAAAAATAAAAAGAAGACAAGGATATCCTTTATAACTACCACTTTACATTGTTCTAGAGGTTGTTGCCAATTAAACTAAAAAGGAGAAATATAAAATTTCCAAAAATGTAAAATAAGGAGGTAAAAGCATGAATATTTATAGATATGATATGATTGCTCACCAAAAAAAGCTCAAAAAAGTTAACTGAAAATTTATACTACAAGCTCAAATAGAACTATTTTTGTAGTTTCATACTTTTACATTTTTAGGATTCCACAGGAACACTGGTGAAAGACAACAAAACATTTAGGATTTTATCACATTTTAGTTATAATTTCATGCTTATTATATTTAGATATCTTCCCAATACCTGAAAATAAGTTTCAGATATCTTCAACCCATTCCTAAAACGAGTGATAAAATATTTTAAAATCTTTCCTGTAAGAAAATAAAAGACATCCTTGGAGGCCAAAAATAAGGAGAAAGCCATGGAATTAAATGAACCAGTGGCTGCCTTGGGGTACTCCCTAACCATAGTGGCTTAGAGTTTCATTTTATTTTATTTTATTTTATTTTATTTTGAGACGGAGCCTCAAGCTGCCCCCCTGGGTAGAGTGCCATGGCATCACAGCTCATAGCAACCTCCAATTCCTGGGCTCAAGCGAGTCTCCGGCCTCCGCCTCCCAAGTAGCTGGGACCACAGGCGCCCACCACAACGCCTGGCCATTTTTTGGTTGCAGCCATCATTGTTGTTTGGCAGGCCCGGGCTGGGGATTCGAACCTGCCACCTTAGGTGTATGTCTGGCGCCTTAGCCGATTGAGCCACAGGCGCCGAGCCAATGGTATATAATTTTTTTCTCCTGGTTTGTAGGTTGCCTTTTCACTCTGTTGTTTCTTTTGATGCATAAAAAAGTTTTTAAGTTTGATATAGTCTATTTTTTGCTTTTGTTGCTTGCCAAGATAGAGTCTTACATAATGTAACATAATTATAGGAATAACATCCTATGATCTATACTATCTATTGTTGGGTTAGAATCAAGTCACAGGTCCTGCCCACACTCAAGGGTAGGGTATCTACACAAAGGCATGAACACCAGGAAACAGGATCATGGAGGCCACCATGGAGTCTGTCTGCCATGCATGTAAAGGGGAGGAAAAGCTTACTTTAAAAACAATTTTTTAAAAAAATTTATTTTTCCAGCATACCACCACACCCAGGTTTGTACTTCCTTTTCAACATTTAACAAATATTTATTAAGGTCTGTTTCTTGCCAAGCATTGTATTATACTTGAGGAGTGCCAAAATAAATATGGGATAGTACCTGCTGTCTGGGGACTTACAGTTCAGTGTTAGAAGCCCTAAGTTTCTGGTTCTAGATGAAAGCGATCCAGTCTCCTGGACAGTTATAATCAGAACTGGAGGGCAGATACATAGTTTCTAAACCCTTCAATGTGACCTGCCTCCTCCAGGCAGCCTTACCCTTCTCTGCCTATACTCAGCTCAGGGATCAAGGCTCTAACTCCTCATAAATACTTAGGGTATCTGAAAACTGCAAACAGCTATCCTTAGGCCTCCTAAAATATCAGTGCTCTGAATCTAGGTATGGAGGTTACTCAATAAGATGATAGAGGGCGGTGCTTGTGGCTCAGTGAGTGGGGTACCAGCAGCATATACTGAGGGTGGCGGGTTCAAACCCGGCCCCAGCCAAACTGCAACAAAAAAATAGCTAGGCATTGTGGTGGGCGCCTGTAGTCCCAGCTACTCAGGAGGATGAGGCAAGAGAATCACCTAAACCCAGGAGTTGAAGGTTGCTGTGAGCTGTGATGCCACAGCGCTCTACCAATGGCAATAAAGTGAGACTCTGTCTCTAAAAAGAAAAAAAAAAGAAGATGATAGAAAGGGTGCTCCTACAGAGGAAGAAGCAGAATACGCAGCTAGCATTTCCTAGTGCCTGTTATGCGTGGTATGTCTTGCTTTACAAGTTTGATTTCATTTAGTCTTAGTCACCATATATTG